>CAUYRH010026293.1:0-40278 GCA_963574655.1 Perodicticus potto
GATTTTTCTAATTCTATCTCCCCCTTCTACACTATTGACTTAATTTTCTATAAAGAAATGCTTCTGCACAGCCAAGAATATAGTAAGTAAAGCAAGCAGACAGCCCTCTGAATGGGAGAAGATATTTGCAGGTTATGTCTCTGACAAAAATTATATTAATTTTCTAAACATCTCTCAAGAAAACCACTGCATTTCTGTGAATTGTAAGCTTGGCTTCTGAGGTCAAAATTATGAGGTGAAAAAGAAAAGTCCTAACATGTTTCACCATTACCATGAGCTCTAGGAAATTTCAGCAATAAAATTTGTTAGCAATTTTTAAAAATTTTTTTTTCCCTTTACTAATAGAAATTGGTAGAATTAAGCTACTTGAAGATAATGTAACTTTTCCAAATATTTATTGCCTATTTATTGCCTGAGTGTTCGATCTACCTAAGTCAGCAGATACAGTCTCTCCAAAGTTTACAGAGATTATGGGTTCTGTCTCTTCCTCTTGCCCCTTGTTTTTGCTTAGCTAAAATAATTGACATGTTTTTAGAAAGTTATCTCTGTGACCTCTTTCCCAGTTTTCTACAGAAAGCTGGATCCTGTGCAGATGAAAACTTTGACATGAATTAACAGGTTTAACATATTATTAGCCCTGCTTTTTAATTTGAAGTCATTTCTTTTGTCAGAAATTGCTCCAAAGTCAGAGATAATGCTTTCATAGAAATCTTCTACCAACAAGCTGGTATACAGCCAATATTCTGATATAGGAATCTATTTCAACAGTAATCTTGGAATACACGTGGCCATTATGTCATCCTGTATGTTTCACTGATAATTTGTATTATTCAAAGATATATATTCTGTAAGTTGTTTTCCTGAAGATTTTTAAATGAACTATTTGGAAATTTGGGTAAACTTGCTTTAAACGTCTTTCAAGTTCAAATGTTTACAGGCTTGCAGGCTTGTGCAGATCTAGCAAACACTAATAATCGAAATACCCCTCAGTATGCTTCTGTACAGATTTTATATAAATATTTTCATGAACCCTCTAAACTTTTAGAAGAGGTTACTAATTCTCATTTAGCTTAGCTGTCAAAACATATAGCTTGACTTAGCTTAAATCAGAGTGTACGCACCTGACACTTGTCAGGAGGTTCAACCTTGAACTCACAAATCTTCAGCACTTATCAAAACATTTTAAAAAGAAATTGTATTAAAACATATGATTATCTGAAGGATTATATAATCCATCTATTCCTTTATTTAATAAAAGGTTGGCATTTGAATTTTTTAACACAATCCACTGTATATTTTGTGTTGGTCTAATAACCTATACACAAAATGTAGCAAAACAAATTTCAGAAAGAAAAATACACTTCTCATGTGTGGAAACTCTCTGATATTTTCTATTCTATTCTATTTTATTGAAAGACACATTGGTTAAGACTCACTAAATTGGTTCTATTACTCTTTCATAGGCAGTGTGACTGCAGTTCAAAAGATGCAGGTATGTAAGTTTGGTCTGAATTAAACCAGACCACAAGAGAACTGGACCAACATGTTTGGACTTTTATACATTTGAGTTAACTAATGTATTTTTAATATCTATCCTTACTCATTTTAGCCTCACAGTTAATGAGAGGTTCATGGATCAGAAGAAGATCAATTATTTACTTATAGAATATCTTAATATTGATTTCTCACATCTCATTGTCCCCTTGAAACACCACCATAAGGCATGTCATGTTACATGTACAGAAGGAATTTATACATATACTACACACTACAGGAGAGGAACACTGCATTATAAAACTGGAATCTTATGTAGGAGCTGGCACATGGGAAAGGGGAACATGGGAGGTGAGAGAGAGAAGGAGAAAGAGGGCAGGGAGGGAGGAAGAGAGGGGGGAGAGAGAGAGAGAAAGGGAGAGAGAGAGACAGAGAGAGGGTGAGAGAGAGAGAAACTTTTTACTCTGTAATTCAAAGAAATATTCTTCTTTTGGAGGAGGAGGGAAGATTCTCTACACCACTCTATCTAAGAATGAAAATATTTGACTCTTGCGAATATAAAAAAGGTTCTACCTTTTAATAGGAGCAGATAACCAATGGCCCCACTAGGACAAAGGAGCCAACCAGAAACAGGTCTAATGCCCTTAAAAAGTGAAAAACAAGTGAGTACAGTAAAAAAGAGACATTCTCTACGTTTCAAGGTTGGTTCACCTCATCCTTCAACCTTCATTGCCAGTAATTTTGCTCCAAAAGCCCTGATTATGCAGAAACATGAAAGTATTTTCTTTACACTGCCTGAATTACTTAGAGGTTTTATTTAATTGATTGACCGATATTGAGTGGGATTGCAAAGAAAGCCTTAAGGAATGTGCTAAGTTATGTCTAGGCATGTCCTGAGGTCTTTGTTTACTATATACACTACCCTGTCTATGAATTACAAGGGATTTTCAGGTGTTGGTATCAAGGGTAGTTTTACTCTGGAACAATTAGTGAGATTTTTTTGGTTTGGTAGATATGCAACTCCTACTACAAAATGCAAATAGGATAATACGATCTGTAAAATGAATCAGAAAGACAAATTCATGACTGTTCTTTAATATATAATACCATGGCACATATTTTTTCTTCCAACTTTATTCATTCATGAACTGTTTTTTCCTCAACTTATATTCACCTTTCTCAGATATATGCATTGGAAAAAAAGCACATTGACAGTGTATCTTTACCGGTAATTCATTTTTGGTAATAAAGCATTGAAATAATGAATGTATTAACTCATCAAAGTAGATCTACCATTCATTGAACATCTTTTGCTTATGTTAATTAGCTTTTTTTCTCAACAGTTCTGCTGTGTGGATATTACTATCTATTTAATAAATAAAGCAACAGCAGCTTGCTGATGGATGGAGAAAACTAAGTCTAAGCAACAGCATCTAAAAACAAACCTATGCATCTTTTTAAAAATCCGTATGCCCTTTCTAGATATATAATAATTCATAGCACTATGCAAATGACAAAGTTCACTTAGGGTAGTGATGAGAAATGATTCATCATTTTTTGTATGGAGAATATGTCATTAAAATGGCACATAAATAAATGTCACAGAAACAGGGCCTTTCCTAGGAATAGGTAACAAAATTGCAATATAATGGGAATGCTTTTCCCCTAAAAGAACTTTTCTATACAGATTCAGGTAAAAATCTATGTGAACTTGAAAACGAAGAGTTGACCTGAAAGTTTGTTAGCATGCTTTATAACTATTGAATATTTAAACATTTAATACAGGAGTCACTGTTAGCACTCTTGACAAACAAAAATGAGCATTAAATGCAAATCTAGAGATATAGTTGAAAAAATTCTATTTAGTCCTCCTTTGCTCCAATTACACAATAAATATTTCATTAATGGTTAAACAGGAGCCATAATTAATAAAACTCAGATTTCTTATAAATATAATAATTGCATAAAGTACTGTGGTAGGTTATAAAAATAAATGAAAAATTATATAGAAATATGATTCCACAAATATTAGTCATGTATGCAAAAGCAAATGTAGTGCATAAGCTTCCTTTGGGATGGATTTTTCACAGGATTGGACTGGTTTTGGATTCACAAAATAAATCTGGCCATGAGAATGCTGCAGGGTGCTTACTTGTTTGAGAGCCCCATCTGTTCCTCTTAAATGCACCATTGCATTTGCCCTGAGGCTATACTTCCCAAAGGTTATTCCAAGCTAGCGACAGAGCAGAGCATGGATTCTAATACGGTCCCATTCCTGGGAGGTAAGAGACTTTTCTGAGAGCTGACTTGATGTGAAGCTATTTTAGTAACCTTTTTGGATCTTCTTTGGACCTCTGGGTGATACTTGAAGATGGAGATTGGTCATTTTCTGTGGCTAGGTCATATGTATGGAGTTCCTACAAGAGTAAATAAAATTAAGTGTGTGAAGCACTAAACTACATGCCTTATTCATAATAGAAGCTCGACAATTATTAGTTTAAATACATTGCCTCAGCAAGTATGCCATGGGCTTCATTTGTAGTGTTTCTCCTATTCCTAACATTTTTATATGTGAGTTTTAAAAATTGTACTATATAGTTGACAGATCAAAAATGCATGTAAAAATATTTAGCAAATATTTGTAGATCCTGGCAACTGAAGATTAGAAAAACTAAGTAAAATGCCTGGATGTGACAAATAGGACAAAAAAGCATCCTGAGAAGATATAAATACAAATTTGTAGTAATGGATAAAACCTACTATTAGTGACTTGGCGCCTGTAGCTCAGCAGCTAGGGCACCAGCCATGTACACTGGAGCTGACAGGTTTGAATCCAGCCCGGGTCTGCCAAACAACAAGGACAACTACAACCAAAAAATATCCAGGCATTGCGGTGGGTGCCTCTAGTCTCAGCTACTTAGAGGGCTGAGGCAAGAGAATTGCTTAAGTACAAGAGTTTCAGGTCGCTATTAGCTGTATAGCCAAGGCACTCTACCCAGGACAACAGCTTGAGACTCTGTCTCAAAAAAAAATGTATAAAACCTAATATTAGTAAGATAATAATTAATAATATGTTTATTTAAATATATATGATAAGGTAAATTGAATACATTTAAAAAAATTCTTCAATATAATTTAAAGTAACTTACTTGCATCAAGCTTCTGATTTATTTTAAAATTACAGGGAACCTGTGGCTTTGAAATCAACAGATACATGGAACTTGCAAAATACTTCTACCATCTTTTAAAGAAATACTTGCAAAACACTTCTACCATCTTTTAAGCTCACACTTGAAGCAAAGATTAAGGCCTCAGCTTTTTTTATCAAGATAGTTTAATGGATCTGGCCTCAGCTTTTTTTATAAAGATAGTTTAATGGATCTATATTTTCTTTTTTGAGTATTTTTACCTAAATATCTCTCTCATACTTGGAGAGAACCCCATAGGCATACCCAACAATTATCACAATCATTTTATTTTACTTATGTTCCAATTAGTTAAGTCTTAAAAACCTTTTTTATTTAAGTTATGTCTGTAGGTCAAGGGTCCAAAACACTAAAGTTGATGACTACATTTAATTTAAAAAATTTTAAAACAATAAAACTGTTTAACTGCTTTTCTGACTTTTCTGGCACTGAACTGGGAGTAAGTTAATTGTTCTTGGATTTCTTATTGTATGTCAGAATAGGAAATCAGGCATGCATTTAGTCATGCTAATAAGAGTAACTATTAATAGTCACATACTAATGGAGGGGTCAAGGACAGTTTATTTTTAATATTTCTGACCACTCCCCCTTGGTGCTTTATTTATCTTCTGACTTGTCTCCAACTGACTGTATTACATGGTATGTATATTATCTTAATTCTTGTGTCTCCCTCAGTTTTATGTGGAAACCAGAAGCAAAGAAGTTTGGTTTTACTTTTAATACATCATCTATTTACTTTCCCCTCTGAATTAAGCTTTGAGAATTGATTTAAGTTCTCTTTTATCCTATATCTATGTGAAAGGCATTCAGTCACCACACCCAGAAACCCAGAATTCGTCTTGAAAGCCAAGCATTAGCCATCCTGCTGATGAATTCTCTCTCTTAAAGATTTTGGAAATTCAAAGACTCCTATCCAGACCACAGCTTCTGCTTTAGCAAAGTTCCTGTTCCTTCTCTGCACGTTACTACAACAATCTACATGCTAATGTTCACCTCTCTTCAGTCTTACTTCCCTCTAATTAATTGTACACACTTCAACTCGAGTGGTCTTTCTCAAATATAAAACCGCCACTATCATTATCTGTTTTAAAAATACTTGAAGTCATGGCTATGGGGCGGATGAATGGATATGTTTGAAACAATTCATGGACCAAGTTTGGGGATTGTTGACAGAGACAAGAAAATCATCAAGAATTATGATAAGAGAGGTTATTATAGAAGCAAGAGCCCAAGCCAGCCTGGGCACTTTCTGAGCACGGTGGCCATTACATCTGCCTCTCTATCTAGTGCCTGGCATGTAGTAGCCCCTCAAACATTATTTTTAAATACATAAAAATTAAGTTAAATAAACTGAAATATTTCCAAAATAATTAAGTCACTAACAAAATAGTTAGGGCTTTAAGAATACTTGTAAAATATTTATCTTTGATTTAACCTGAGTTCAGCAATGTCAGCTTCTGGTATTACCCATCAAGACTTAACCATATCCATGAAGGTTTTGAAAGAGATCAAGAACTACAAGGCAAGTATTTGGTTTTTCAACAATGTTTTTTCATGTGGCATTCTTAATTTTTACTTTAATATTGCCTTTCAGTGATGTGTCTGTGTAGTTTGGTTAGTGTATGGCAGGCAAGTGGTCCCAAGCCCCGTTTAATAATTGAATGGGTCTGATTAAAATCTCAAACCATCAGTCATTTTTAAAAATTAATTCAGCCATCAGTTATATATTCAAAGATATTTGAGTGCCTCATACACAAGCTGAGATTCCTACCTTTTGGTTAATTCATTCATTAGTTAATATTTCCAGGTATTCCAATACAGTTGGAGGTATAAAATGAATAAGATAGAATCCCTGTCTTAAGTTGGCTAGAAGGGAAGTGGGAGAGATTCAAGAATACAAATAGCACAATGCCGTAAGAGCAATAAAAGAGATACTTAGAGAAATGTTATCAAATCTGAAATACTTATCATAAATTATCTTTGCAAGAATATGAGAAATACTTTATTATAGATCAACTAATAATATAGAAAAGTTCAAGTAAATGTCATAACACTGGGGATATTTTGTCTTTATCTTAATAATCAAAGGGGATATCACCACCATTACATGCTATTTACCCACATGTTTATTGTAAATTTTTACCTAATCTTAAGCATGCATTCAAATATTTATATTATAATTTCACCAGTACTTTCTGAAATATAATGATAATACAGTTACTTAGTTTAGGTAATTTGAGGTAATTTAAATTGAGCATAAATTGCCTGATATTAGCATAAAGGGCATCAACTTTTTATATATCAATAAATTTCACTGGGCTTGTAAATTCTAAGATAAAATGGAGATTTTTATTTTCCTTTTTACTTTTCAAAATATTCTTTATGCAAATTTTTTGTTTAAGGCAAGTATCAAGCGAAACTCAGCTCTTAATTTTTTTTGAACATGTTAAGGGTCATCTTCTGCCAGATACTCTGCCGAACAATTACAACTAGCTTAGAGCTGGTGTGAGTCTTACTTATACTGAGTTAGCACACTGGGTCCTAGAGGTAAATACTACCCCCCCTAATCAGAGTGCTGTTCCTTTTGGGGTTCTGCATATGTTTATGAGTAGAAAGCAAGTGGAGGCTGTAAAACAATTTTTAACAATATTGAAGGCAGTAAATAATAGCTAATATAGTATGGTTATGTTGATTAATTAAAATATTGAACAGGGGAGTTCAATACTCCCCTGAGTACTGAATACTGAGTTCAAACTCAGGGGAGTTACTTTTTTTTTTTTTATTAAATAAAAAGTCTTTGACCATTGAAAGAGGAAAAAATATATTTGCTTCTGCTCTGCCAGACTTACGAAGAAGTTAAATAGCGGATGCCATTTGTAGCATTTTATTTTATTTTATTTTACGTTGTTTATTTATTTATTTATTTTGAGACAGTCTCACTTTGTCACCTTGGGTATAGTGCCATGTGTCATAGCTCACAGCAAGCTCAAACTCTTGGGCTTAAGTGATTCTCTTGCATCATCCTCCCTAGGAGCTGGGACTAAGGGCGCCTGCCACAATGCGGGGCTATTTTTTGTTTGTTTGTTTGCTGGGTTTGAACCCACCAACCCTGGAGCATGTGACCAGCACCCTAACCACTTAGCAGCAGGCACTCAACCCATTTGTAGAATTTTAAAGCTAAATTATGTACAGGAATAGATTGAGAAGAGGTGCCTGGTGAGTAGTTGCAGAATGCCCTGTGGTACCCAAGCGTTCATCTCACTTTGCTCTATAAAAACAGCCTGAAGATACTCTGATGTCATCCCACACCACCAGCACAGTGTCACTTCAGGAGCTGAAGAAGATAATTAGACGGACTTTATCTTTTTGAAATCTACAAAAAAACTATATTTTGCTGCAAAACAGTGACTTTTGCAGGAAAAGTAAAGATGTATAATATTTATTCAAATAATGCAAGTTACAAAACTAAAACATACTACTATTTTCCCATTTCTTATTTCATTTTACCTCTATCCCAGATACTTCTATTTGAATTACCCTATAAATTTAAGAAAATACCACATTTTAAAATGCATTCTAGCACACTTGTATTATTTTATGTTTGGTAACTTTAAATCATGGAGTAACAAGAGCTGTGATTTGAATATAGAACATGCTGCTGTTTTTGGTACTAAGCCACTTCTTCAAAATTATCCCTGACAATTTAAAATTGCCTCAATTCACTTGAAGATAATGATAGTTAATGTAGCCATCTGGAATATGGAAGAGTACCTACTGTAAATTTTTTTTTAATATCTGCATTTTCATATAGATTGCTCCAAAGATTAAGGCACAGATGATAATAGAAGGCACAGCCGTGATAAACTATCAGCCATGTGGTGACAAAGTTAACTTTGTTCGAATGGTCTTCTCTAATCCTGCCACGAGACAAACAGATGTTGACTATCGTATTGATGAAATTGAAAGGATTGGGAAGGATTTATGATACTTCAATGAGAGTTGGAATATCACTAGATATTAGCGTTAGTATCATAGATACTAACTATATCTACTAAATCTACTGCTATAGATAATAGCAAGGAAGTAATACTAAAAATGATAGCTCTTTCAGAATTTTAATTCTTATTCTTTGCTTTGTAAGATGATGAAAGAGGTTTTAGTTCATTGGAAAAAACACATATATGGTATATATACACACACACACTGAAGTTTATTCATGTATTTGTTATTTTCATCATTTTTATAAGAATTACTAAGTGCCTGTTACCTGTTAGGTGCTTTTCTTGGTTTTATTAGGATCCATCAGTAAATAAGACAAGAAATCCCTCCTCTTGCAAAGAGAGGAGAATTCCCATTATAGGAATTCTTAACATATATTTATGTGCTTGAATTAATTGAATAAAGTCTTCCTGGATTGAAATAATTTTCCTTGCCCTATGGTAGTATTTTATCTCTGCCAAAATAAAATAATATGTAAGATGTTCCATTTTTTAAAAAGTTAGGGTATATAAATGTTTTATGTTTTGAAGCAGAGAATGAGAGAAATGGCACAGGATGACATGTTTTCTTTTTTCCTTTAAATTTCACCACGCTTTGTCCAAGCCATGAATTTTTATTGAGAAGTGACTGCAGCTTATAGCAAGTTGCTGCTTTAACTCAGTTTTTTTCCAGAACACTATTTTAATGTCCCTAAAGATTAATAGCAGTGACATCCTTTATAATTCTCCATAAATAATCTGGACACAGTGGAGCCTGTTTTAGTCCCAGCAACTCAGGAGGAAGAAGTGGGAGGATCCCTTCAGCACTGGAGTTTGAGAACACTATGGGAAATACAGGGAGACCTTGTCTCAAAACAAACAAACAAAAAAATATTTTAAATGGAATCATGTAATTCTATAATTATATACTGCTGATCTACTTGGCATTTTTCATTTCCATCTTTTGAGATAATAAAAGCTAATATGAATTGAATACTTCTTGTGTATCAGATGGTTTGCTCAGCTTCTTAACTTCCATGGTCTCATTTAATTCTCTATTAATGTTAAGATTTAAATAATTTATTATCTCCACTTCATGAATGAGAAGACGGGGGCTGAAAGAGTTTTAATAATATGTCTAATATCACACTGCTAATAAGTAATAAAATAAAAATTTGAAGCAAGCCAGGTTTCTTCTCAAGGTTGAATGGCAAAGAATCCGCCAAATGCCTGGCTGCAATTGTGCATCCCACTCACCAGTTGAACTGTTTGTCAAATCATTTGACTGAAGCAGCTCACTTTCCTCTGCTCTTGAAAGAAATAACAATAATGCTTATGTCACAAAGCTGTTGAGAGAATAAAATAAAAATAATTCATTTAAATATTTTTTGAAATTTGAATCGCTTTGCTTGTGTTAGTATTTCACATTTAAGTTTTTACTATGTTGAATACAACCAGAGACTATATACGCGTGTGCATGTGTGTTTGTGTGTAACACACATTAAGTTACAGAGAAGTTCCATAGCATCAGTTTCATCTTTATCAATCATTCAGGATACAACCCACTCTTGTCATGCTTCCTAATCACAGAGGACATTGTGCCCTTCTGTTTTCTAAGCCAAATTCTATTCGTTTACTTTAAATTTGTAAGAATTTCTATAATTAAGAAGTAAAAGCATAAATTGAAATAGAGATTCTTTGAAATTATTTTTTACCAAATAGATAAGACATTTCATGTCCAAAGTTTTTCTCAAAGGGCATATAAAATTGATTATGCCATAAATGTCCATAGCCTGTGTCTCCATGAAATATTGGGAATAGCAGCTTAATTATCTAAGTACCATGTATCCCTTAACAAGAATTATTGCCCCAGACAGGAGGGTTTGTTACAAATGTGCTCTATTGGTCAGGAACATAAATCAATATCTACCCTACGCATTTGGCACAGTTGCCTATCATTACGTAAAGGTTATCAAATACATTAAACACTTTTTATCAAAAAGTACATCTCAGGTTTATTTGTACCTATGTTTGCAGTTGTAGATACTGGTTTTATTGATCAATAAACACTTTAAAGTGAAAATTTACAAATCATAGCACTATTTTAATATAATTTCCGTAATATGCTGATTACATAAACTAGTTAAAAACAGGTCTTTCTTCCAATATCAACACTACTATTTTTCAGATTTTCTAGAAATCTGTAATTCAATTTATTTTGTAGTGTACAATGAATAATAATGAATCTAGTAAAATTATTTTTGTATTATTTTGAGGTGTGCAGCATTTTCAATTATTTGGATATCTATTTTGCCTATGGGTGAAAATTGGTGATATTTACATTAAAGAAAATCTCACTAATAGAAGTCACTCCTCCTCACCTAATCTTAGGCGTATTTTTTTAATTTTGTGGCTAGTCAGGATTATGCTAGCTACAGGACATTTAACTATTGTCCGCATGGCTGTGTATTCTTCACCAGGGATCTGTCATTAGCCTTGCGTCATGGCTTTCACAGCTTACAGGAAATTTTTTAAAGTTTCTTTCTTGCTGCTTAGTTTAACATGAAATTCACAAATGAATAATACTACTAAGTTTATTTGTTATTTCTTTTGAACTTTTCCAAACATAGTACAATACATTTTTAACCAAATGAGTAACATTAATTTAACCAAGAGAGATGACTTCCAGAGAGACTGTGTTTCCAAAACGCAGGGTACAGAGTAGACCAACAAAGGAAATAAGTAAAGTAGAACCTTCACAGATGACCATTTCCTTACATTGACCACTTCCCTACATTGACCATCTCCTCAAGTTGACCTAATTTTCATAGACTGGACATGCACCCCATGTACATATCAGTACAGGGGGGCCTAGTTCCCTACGTTGACCACCTCCATTGATCAGTTTGTTACAGTCCCTTGGGTGGTCAACTTACAGAGGTTTTACTGTATTTTTAAAGAATTTGTTTTTGATTAAAAGTTACCAAATGTAGAATATAAATGTCTTAACACATAACTAAGAAAATGCCATGAAGCTATGTTAACCAGTTTGATGAAAAAATTTCAAATTCTATATAAAACCAGCACATTGTACCCCATGATTGCATTAATGTACACAGCTATGATTTAATAAAAGATAAATAAATAAATAAATAAATAAATAAATAAATAAAATAAATAAAATAAAAGTGCTACTATAGAATGGTGTAATGTTGAACAAGTAGGAAAACCTGTACAACCAGTATCCCAGACAGATAATGTGGAGGAATGATAATCAAAGTTATGAAAAGTTAAAAATACTTTAAATAGGTGTTTGATACAGCTAAGGTTGAGTATAAGGTGCAGAGTTCTACTACTATTCAAGTGAGTTCAAGAAGGGGTAATATAATGAAACGTGTTTTAGTTGGGGGAAGAAAAGACATTGATTTTATGGCAGCTTCAAGGATGGATTTAAGGAGGAGGGGGAACAAGGCTTGACAGTAGAAGGCTAATATTAGAGGCTGTTGCAACAATCCTACAAAGGAACAGTCCTTTGATAAGGGCCTGGCATTTGCAGGCAATAGGGGGTCAACAGCTATTTAGGAAGTAAAATTGCCAAACACGTTGGGAAGGTAAAGAGAAGTTTAGAGTCTGAGCTTTCTGGTTTAACAGACTGCTTAGATCTTAATATCATGGAATTCCAAAAGAGAGAACCCTATTAGTACAATGCACAATTGTTTTTTTCATTTGCATACCAAAAACAAACTGTAACCTATGGAGTTATACGGCATAACTCTCTGGAAAATATCTCATGAGCTTGGTAGCTCTTTGGGTTTAAAGTAAAATTGTGGCTGGGTGTGGTGGCTCACGCCTGTAATTCTAGCACTCTGGGAGACTGAGGTGGGAGCCTTGCTTGGCTGAGGAGTTTAAAACCAGCCTGAGCAAGAGCAAGATCCATCTGTACACACACACAAATTAGAGGAGTTAGCCGAGCGTGGTGGTGCACACCTTTAGTCCCAGCTACTCAGGAGGCCGAGGCAAGAGGATTGCTGGTGCCCAAGAGTTTGAGGTTGCTGTGAGGTATCATGATGCTACTGCACTTTAGCTCAGGTCATGGAGGAGATTCTGTCTCAAAAAAAAGAAGCCGCAAATCCACCCCCTGATAGAAGAGGCTCCCTTTTATGTAATGAATGTAGCATTGTACGTTACTTAGAGACTTCATATGTCACCCCAGGCTGGAGAGCACCCCAAGGTTCCACACCCCTCCATGCTTTGTTCACGCTTCACAGTTGCTCGCATCTTTGAAATTCTTAATGAAAGCTGAGTGACGTTCTCACGAGTCTGACTTGACAACAGTGCCCTTTGTGTTTTCTCCATGCTTATTTGACACTGGAGACTGAGAAGGAAGTTGGAAGACGTTGGTGTAAGTTGGCTCTAGAATATTCCCAGTGCAGCCCTGGAGATGTGACGAAAGCCACCCAGGCACGTTGCTGGCTCCAGGCTCACGTTTGGTGAATCACATCACTCTCCTTTTTTGAATTCTCCAGTTTTCAGGTGGCTTTGGTTACAGCTCAGTCAGTCCCATAACTCCCACTGACTGAAGAGCCTGCTTGCTTGTTTCTTTCCTCCAATGTCTGGTTTTGACATCAGTCCCCATCTAGGACACAGCTGTTAGTGTTCATTCCACCCCACAGCTCCTTTCTTTCCCCATGGGCGGTGTGTCAGCCCCTTAGCCCTGAGTCCACGTCAGGAGATCAGGACGACGCTCCCTGTCCCCGCCAGGTCTGTGCCTCTCAAGTGCAACCTTTGCTCTAACATGAAGGGTCTTCAGTTCTTTCTGTCAGAAATGTTATCTATTCCATAACATTAATCCAAACACCTCCTTCCTAACCCACAATCTCAGTGTGGAGTGTGGGTACAAATTCAACGAATATTTGACCAGAACAGTTAGAGTGTATTCCTGCAATCACATGTGGGATTTCCCAGCTCTAGCCCCATTACAGTCATTTCACGAATATAATAATCAGTAGAAATAAAATCTTTCTTATGTTCATTTCCACATAGAATCCTCTCTCACCTAGAAGAAAACTTTGCAAGAACTTTTCTTGATAAAATGATGACGGTGGCTATGCTGATATGTTATGGAAACTATCTACAGGAATAGTAGATATGCCTTTAAACCATGTCCACATATTCTCAAACTGATAAACACTGGCATACATGAAATTTCATAGATTATAGAATATTTAACATTCTGATCCCCCCAATCCTGCTGAGTATTCTGAAATTTCATGTTAAGAATGAATTTTAATTTTCTTAAAGGAGTAACTTTGGGTGTATCTAACTATAAACCTTTTTAAGATTTTAATTTTAAAATAATTAAATTACCTCTGTTCAATAAATTTTAGCAGGTCCTTTATGGAACCACAGGCCATTTAAAGGCTTTGAATATTTTTGCCATTTTCACTTCAGTAAAAATGAGCAATCTTGTTGGGTTCTTAAACTTCTAAGTTTAAATCACTTGTAAATTGCATTATGAAATTTCTATCTATGTTGATAAGGTGATAATAGCTAATAATGATATGTAATCTTCTATAGCCATTTTGCAATTGAAAAATCACTTTGGCATTTTTTTTTTTATTTTGGTTAATTCTGTTTTCTAAAGAAGGCACAGTTATATAGTTACAAACCCTGTGAAGACATAACCAAGAGGTTTAAGAGCATAAATGCCAGGACTTGTGGAATCTAATTCTAGCTCTGCCCTCTGCTAAGAATCTCTGTATTCACTTTCCACATCTCTATAAGGAATAATAATAGTTGTCATTCACAGGTTTCTGAGAGGTCAATGAATTACTTTGTTTATATCAGGTTATTAAAACAGTGCCTGGCATGTTAAGTCCTCAACATGTGTTAATTATTAATATAACAATTTTAGAGACTACAAATGCTGCTTTAAATGAGTTTTATGGGGGACTTTTTTTGAGGTAGATTTATAAATTCATTGTTCTTTTTCAAAGCTCATGTCCTTTCTAGTTGGTAATTCTTCCTCTCCAGGGGCAAAGATTTGTGTTAGACGTATTACATAAAACAAATGGACTACTACAGGGCCTGGAAGCATGGTTAGAAATGCGTCAGGCGACAGTATCAGGGAGAGCATTTAAGTAAGACAACATAAAGATAATTCATTTGTACTTGAATGAAAAATATTTTGAATAATTCAACAAACCCCCAAAACACGAGATGCTTTTCACTTATACGCTGGTCCTATAATTTTATTTCTTAAGTGCAAAGAATGCCACCTCTATGATAGAATGAAACTAATTTATTAGAAAATATGATATTAACCTAAGGAAAGACACATATTCTTGTCACATAAAGAAGTTTTATAAAAAGTTTAGATATCAATTATTTTTGATGTTTAATCAGGTTGTCTGTTGGCACTGTCACGTCCTGAAAGCTTAGCTGTTTACCAGTCTAACAGCAAGAATGAAAGTTATTATTTGGTAGATCCTATCCCCTATATTTACAAATATAAAGGGACATATGGAAACAATTAGAAGAGGCTGCAGGACTTTTAAGGCAGTAGGCAACACATTTCGACCAAAACAATGAACATTACATTTGGTGACGTGGTCCTGTGTTCCCAGGAAGACCAAACCATCCTGATTAGAGACTTCAAAGTAGTAATAGTACTTGGAGTTGACCTACTAGCTTTCAGATTATGTCTTGGCAACCCTGTAATCCTACCTGGGAGCATTTTACCACTGTAGTGTCTGGAAATATTTCATGCTATATTTGATCTTTCACAGATAGCACATTCAATATTTTCAAGTCTCATATGCCTTATTCTCCCTTGTCAGATAATTTAAGGGCAAATAGAAACAGAAATGAAGCCATATCCAAATTATCCTTGGCCTTGTCATGAGCCACAGGTAGGATATAATTCATAGTTTACATTAATTCTCTTTGCCCAGATCATACATCTCAGGGGGTAACTGACATGATTAAAGTGCAATAACCACAGTCAACACCGTTAACTTTAGCACATGCACTCTATTTCAGTGATTTATGGATAATTTGGAAAATCAACATTACTCAGCCCCTCCCAAATGCTATAGCCTGAGCATTGTATAATTACAGTGAGTACATTCAATAACTGTGTTATAAATTAAAATTTCCTTTGAACAGATGATTTACTATAATAAATAGCATTGGCTTTTATTTTTTTTACAATGCCTCTGAAAATTGAAAAGTTAAATGCTGCCAGTTAGAATGACAAAAATTCGAAAATGCCAATCATGTAAGGATATTGTATAGCTTCATTAAATGTGGCTTCTCTTTTGTCTTGATTTTCAAAGTGAAGTGCATTTGTAATTTTTCCCTATATATAAGAGGAACAATTCTGCATCATTTTGTTTTTAATTTGATGACTACTTTTCATCGCCTAACTCCAAGGCAGGAAACCATAAAGATGTCTAATTGAGAAAGGAAGGGCTTGGGCTGGGACCTGGCATATGGCAGAAGCCAAAGGAAGCTGGATTACGTGTAGATTAATTCCCATATTCACAAATCTTCCCCCAAATGTACACAATCAAATGAAATCATGTATAAGGAAAAGTAGTTTTGAGGGACCTAGCTAATTGTTAACTATTTACTTGTGATGTTTAGAACTTACTATGAAAATCGCAGAAATTTAAGATTTTCTGTTTCCTTGGAAGAGTATAGATTTACATTTTACAGGTTTATTTATAGATGTAAAACTGGCCCAGGAAAACTCTATGTCAAAGTATCGCAGACATCATGTTCAAATGAACTAACGTTTACTGATGGTTCTCTTAAAATTTTAAAACAGTCTTTGTATTATCTTTGTTCAAACAAAGGTTGGAATTCATAACTACTGGAGCCAATACCTGTTTAAATGAAGACTAAAGATTTAAAAGTAGTTAAAGGCAATACAAGACCAAAATGCAAAAATCAATTTCATTTCTATACTTATTAATTTAAAAGGGAGAGAGAGAAATGAGATAGTAAATATTTCAAAGGGCATTTGAACAGAATGTGGAATGGTATATTTCCTTAATCTTTTTTTTTCTTTTCTTTTTTTTTTATTAAATCATGGTTGTGTACATAAATGCAATCATGGGGTACAATGTGCTGATTTTATACACAATTGCAATATTTTCATTGAACTGGTTGACATAGCTTTCATGGCATTTTCTTCATTATTGTGTGCAGACATTTGTATTCTACATTTAGTAAGTTTTACCTGTACCCTTCTAAGATGCACCGTAAGTGTGGACCCATAAGCAAATATGAAAAAATTAACTTTATCTGAATGATGAGAGAGTGGGTATTTGTTAAAGTATTTTCTTTCCCGTATGATTGAAATATTTCATACCATAAATGAATTAAAAACCCATCTTAGTGTGAGAAAGCTAAACTAAGAATAAGAAAACTTGAATTTTAGTCTCTCCTTAGCCTTCACGTATTTATGTAAACTTAACAGTCTACACTTTCTCATTTATAAAATGAAACTGCCAGAACGGATTTGTCATTTAAAGCCAGAACCTGTGTCCTAAACCACCAAATGGCAAAGTCTCTGACTGCTCCAACCTACATCGTTACCATGAATTTCAGCGTGTCTTGAATTTTGGCTGTGTTCATTCATCAGCTTTTATTTGTCAATTATTTCTTAACGTCCCCTGTTTATTACCCCAAGAAGGAGGCAATTATCATGATATCAATGTAATGTGCTAACTGACCCTTAGTGGTTATAATTTCCAAGTCCTTCCTCACTAAATTATGTCTATATGCTCATGACTTCACACATCCCTCTGGGGAAAATATCAAATGTGTATGGGTTCTTTCTGGAAGAGTGAGAACAGAGCCCGGCTAGACGCGGTTTTGTTAGAAAGGAAAGCCGTAGAGAGGTCTGTAAGGAGCTAGGTCTGTAATGGCACGCTGGCCCCCAGTTGATCTCTCTCGCTTTCTGCGCAGTCTTTTCCTATTGGATACAGTGAAGAAGTAAAGATAGCAACTTGCTTAATTCTCCATAGTCTACTAACTTCCAGCCTGTCAGCTTTACTTAAAAGATTTAGTATGAAATAGTACTCTCAATATAACCATTTTCTTAACAAGAATGGCTTCTACCATAGACTTGTGGTATAACCTGAAGTCTGCTGACCTGATACCTCCAGATTTGTTTTTATTTCTTAAAATTATATTGGATAGCTGGGTTTTTTCTCTGGTTCAATATGAAACAAAGTACTATTATATACCAGAGCTGGCGGGTTTGAATCCAGCCTGGGCCTGCCAAACAACAATGACAACTACAACCAAAAAATAGCCAGGCATTGTGGTGGGCACTTGTCCATCCAGCTACTTGGGAGGCTGAGGCAAGAGAATTGCTTACGCCCAAGAGTTTGAGGTTGCTGTGAGCTGTGACGCCACGGCACTCTACCCAGGGTGACAGTTTGAGACTCTGTCTCCAAAAGAAAAGAAAAGAAAAGAAAGTTGCTGGGCTTACATTGGAGGTCGCCTGACTTGTTTTTTTTCTTAATTATGGTCATCAATTTGAGTTTTTAACTTAATCCTAGACCTTATTTCAAGGTCAGATTTTAGTTTTACAGCCTTTTTTCTTTTCCTTTCGTGGAGTCTTAACTGAATGCCCCAGGTGCTCACCAGAGCCTCTTCACTCTACCTGGACTGGCAAATCTCAGTCCAGTGAGCCAAGCCTGCAGCTGCTCTCAGCTGAGCCTTAGTCTCTTTCTCACAGACACAAACCCCAGAGCCCCACAGTGAATCTACACTCTGACTGCCTCAGCCTCTCCCTGCCCAGCTGCCTCTTCTTGACAGATTGCCCAACCAATCCCATCTATTTCAGCATTCAGGACTTCACCTGTGGCTCCTCAGTTCAGCAGGGCCCCACCCACTTGGGCTGTACATAGCCAAGAAGTGCCCGGGGCAGAAAGGGTGACCCTGAGGCTCACAGGTGTCTTTTCTCCTAGAGCATGGTCTTGGGTCTTGTGCTGCCTTTTGGTCAAGGCTGGAAAACTGTTGCCTCACGTGCTGTTGTCCATTTCAGAGTCCATTATGATTGGAGCCCAAGTCCAGTATCAGTTACTCTGTAATGGGTAGGCCTGGACGCCTGGTTCCCTTTCCAGGGTAAATTTTTAAAAGAATTAAATCCCAATATATTTTCATGAAAGTGCCAGCAGATGTCAGCAAAAGGCAATGTAGTGATATATGAATTTTGTAGTGAGAGGTCAAATATCAGCCAAGTCAAAGTTCAGTAAACTATCTTAACTTTCAAAATTTATTGATTCCACCTATGAATCCTCTTTTGAGAAGTGGCTAGTGAGAGGGGGAATCTGATCTGCCACGTGAACGGTAGAACTCAGTTGCTCTGACCTGTCATGTGGCCCTGTGAACTCCAACTTAGAGAACTCTTCACGAAGAAATCCTACTTAATGGTTCAACTAGTCCCGCCTTGAAGAAGGCAGTACCCTATCTGCCTCTAGCCTGACCTTTTTGCTTAGAGAATTTAACTTAGAAAGTATGTAAATTATTCCTCTGGCCCTTTGAGATGTAAATCTTTTTAAAATCTCTTGCCAGTTTTACCTCTAAGAACTTTCTCAGGGGCCTGAAGCCATTCCTTTGAAATGTGAACATAAAAGATAGAGCCTAAATCTCCCAGCTCCTGGAGAGAAGAGGAGCCTAACTTCAGTTGGCACCTTCTTCCAAGTTATAAAACTACTTCTTCTCATGAAGTTGTGGGAATGTTTACTTTTCCTTTAGGTTAAGACCAGTTAGAAAATAAAGATGCCTGATCCATTTCTTTATTTTCTTTCCTTCTTTTTTTTTTTTACAAATTAGAAATTGAGAAAATACATTTGTAAAATATATCCCAGATAAAGAGCTCACATCCCTAATATACAAAGGCCTTTTATTTTTTAATGTGAAAATTATTTTTTTCTCTTTTTTTATTAAATCATACTTATGTACATTAATGCTTTATGAAACCTGATCCATTTCTTAAAGACTCTCAGCCCTTTCTTCCAGCAGTGACAATCTCAGGCTGAGTTCTGGTTGCTTTCCCCCATTGCAATGGCCTTAAATAGTCCTCCTTTACCTATTTGACTTTTTTTGGTACAAGTTTTGCTTCAACATACCAAATGAGGATTTATTTTAAAATCTCTAAATTTTCCTTTGCAAAAACGAAAAAAAAGTATGCTATTCAGCATACTTAATAGTATGCAGACATTCAAATACAGGTTCAGGGTTTTGCACTGCTACTTATTGTGTGAGAAAAATGTATTAATTTTTATTCTGCAAAAAATTCCTATGACTGTAATACTGATTGTACAGATCTGTGAAAATACTAAAAATCCACTGAATTATACACTTGAAATGGTGAATTGTATAATATGTGAATTATTAACATATCTCAACAAGACTGTTAAAAAAAGAAGGAATAATAGGAAGCTTCTAGGGAACATGGTTATCATATAAATTGAAGACCCCCCCCCAATAGGGTAAGAATTCTTCTAGTGGTAATAAAGTTCAGGGTTCATGTTGCTATTTCACACATTAAAGACTTCCTTTATCTTTTAGCTATTTCAATTGCTTTCAAAATATGGTTCAGATAATTACATAACTCATAAACCAGTGGTTATCGTAAAATTTAAGAGAACGAAATTAAATTAGTTCATTTTGCATGTGAAGAAAGCAAGCTTACTAAGCATTTCTTAAAATACGTTGTAGTTTTTAAAACTATAAAAAAAATTGTACCTTTAGTAGCCTCTCAACAGGGTCCTTAAACTCTCTAGAAGGATCTACCTGAGTAAAACCCGCATTCCCTTATTAATACTACTAGGTAATATGACTTTAAAATATATCTTTGCTAAATGTTAGCAAAGCTCTGTTGACTCCATGCTGGGAATGCAATGTTAATGTACACGGTGAGTCTAGTAGTAGGAATCACTTGTTGTGTACAACAAAATTTTATAACCACTTTATAACATAGCATTTTTCTCTATGATAAAGCCCAAATATGATAAAGCCCACAGACATTTGTTCTGTTTTGATGAAAATGACATTCTATCAATATAAAACTAGCCTTTTTTGCATAAACAGCAAAAGAATAAAAATATTCTTATATTTTTTTATAATATATAGGCTATTCTTTAAATTTCCAATAGTAAATTCAGTATAACCAGCTATTAAAACTCTATAATTTAAAGGTTCAACTGCTATAAAACATTTCACAATTCAAAAATATATTTGACATGAAACATTGTATTAGGAAAAAAATTAAATGATAATTTGTTGATATGGTGATTGAAGTTTCAGAACCACCTGGTAAGTAACCCATTAAATAAAAATGAGGATCCTGCTTCCTCATAT
The DNA here is from genome assembly GCA_963574655.1 of Perodicticus potto. NCBI lineage: Eukaryota > Metazoa > Chordata > Mammalia > Primates > Lorisidae > Perodicticus > Perodicticus potto. The sequence goes on from CAUYRH010026293.1 coordinate 21,062, forward strand.
ACATTGCTTTAATTGATATCCATAAAATTATTTTACCTTTTTTATGTGGTAAAATATAAAATACATACAATATTAAATGTGAAAGTAAGGTTGTTATCTGGATAAAATATGCAGAAGAAAACTAAATAAGGAATAATATGTAGGTTTAGATGCTTAGTGATTTCTATATTGGCTTGAATATAAAGTTATAAAAATAACCTACCAGGTTATCTTGAAAATTGTGGTTTATGTTTAAGTTGAAAGGATAATTAGAAAATAGTCGCCCATTGAGTTGTATCAAGATTAATTTCTCTCTCAAAGTTGGTCATTGTTTATAGCCACTCTGCCTGTTTACATTAGCTCAACTAATTTTAAACTGACTATTTGAGTATAGGCACATCTAAAATTTACATGGAACATTAAGACTTAAAGTACTTCAAATTCAACAGTGTATATTTATGTATTTATCGGTCGTTTGGCACTTGAGCTTAAAATGCGTAGGATTGTCTCCGTGTCAAATTTAGAATTTAGTCTCACCCACAAATTATCCAACATACTTATTATCAATTATCTCTCCTGCTCTATCGAGTCTCCCATACAGCCCCTTTGGTCAGTGATAGTTACCTTTTAGTTCCTTAGAGTCCTTGCAGATAGAGATATGTAAAAACATCCTACTTCACTAAAGCCTTCCTAGAGGTCCTTTCAGTCAGTATCAGGAGAAGCTGGCGATCATGGATTCTACCCTTTGCCAGTATTACTGCTTTTTTTTTTTTTTTTTTTTTTTTTACAACAGATTACCTTTGGTTAGCCTTCATTCACACATTTATTTATTCATTCCTTTTTCATTGATCAGTTGGGTGGGGACCAAATTTAATTTTCTTTCTTGGATTTGTAAATTTTCAGAATATCAAGACTTCCGTAGTTCTTCTTTTTGAAACACATTCTGCTCTCTGGCACTCTCCAGGTAAACACCTACACTTATACTAATTATCTGCATTGGACAGAGATTTAAATGAGGTATGATCAATGTGCTGTCCAAATTTTGCCCTGAGATAAATGGCAACTTCTAACTCCATTACAGGTAAATTTTTCTTTGCAATCATTCATGTTTGTTCATTAGCTCTCAGCCTAACTTCCATAAATCCTCAAATTTATCAGTGTTGGTTTCTACCATGAAAGAAGTAAATTTAATGGCTTTCAAAAATATTTGTGTACATTTAAGTACATTTTTAATGTATCACGGAGGACAGTCTTTTAAATGCCATTGAGGGATGGAGAGCATTTTGTGAAATGCATTGGCATTACGGAGGTGAACACCCCCTGAACAAAGGGTGGCTTTTCCTTCAATAAACTAGCATATATTCATTGTACATCACTTCACTAGCATTTCTGTCTCTAGTCCTTGCATCCATAAGATACTGTGGCTTGTAAAATTTCACTTAAAAGTCTTCAACTCTTGCACACTGGCAAAATGCTGAAAGATCTATTTCCTGTTATGGAGAATAGATGTAAATTTGTATTCTATTTGTGGTAATTCATTGAACTATGTCCTCATATTGTGTGCACTTATCTCTGTTACTGCTTTACTTCCATTAAAAAATAAATAAATAAAAAGGGGTGGCACCTGTGGCTCAAAGGAATAGGGCACTGGCTCCATATGCTGGAAGTGGTGGGTTCAAACCCAGCCCCAGCCAAAAACTGCAAAAAAAAAAAAAAAAAAAAAAAAAAAAAAGAAAGAAAGAAAGAAAAAATTGCCATCATTTTCATGTAGTAAAATGATGGCATCATTTTCTACTACTACATGTAGTAGTTTATACCAGACCAATGATAGGGTCACTACCAGACGAATGATCCTATTCATCTACCAAGAACATTTAGAAAACTTGGGTAAAATACAACAAAACACTTTTTGGAGGTGTTGGAAAGCTGCTGAGTCAGCCAAGACCTGAGAACTCAGGCTTCATGAAAAAAAGAATCTCACTGGGGTGAGACAAGGATTACACGTTTACCTTCAGAGCATTTGGCAATTCTTGGAATGGATAGATGATTGAGATACCATCAGTTTCAAGCAATCACACTGGACTAATTACATGAAAATTGAATTTCAATGCTGTTTGGGGCTTGCTTGTTGGAGGCACCAATCTTCCTGAGAAAAGGGAAGCAGAGAGAACCTGAGGCTGGGAAGTTCCTCCTCACAGAAGTTGCTCTTTAGAGAAAAGGTTGGGAAGTGAAGCCGTCTGGAGGGAAGCAACAGAGCTCTCACATACACATCCTCTTCAGCTCTTTCTGCTGAGAGGACCTAGAAAGAAGGACACTCCATGGCCTCAGGTGTATCTAGTACCCAGACCTTGATTTCTAAATACCATTGAGGGAATCTTGTTCTCAACCAAAGGTCAGCAAAGTTTTTATGTAAAGGCTATCAAGTCTTGTCTTAAATACTCCACTGAGCTGTTGTAATGTATAAAAGAGAAAATTTAATGTGTGCCTCAATATAGCTAACTAGTGACTTCTTTCCAACTGGCTGGCTAGTTAGTTTTTACTTTATATTTTGCTATTTCATATCCTATTTGCCTTATTTAAATAATCCGTTACATTCTTCCATAATAATATTAAATTATAGCAGAAGATATAAATTGGGCTTTGACCGTTTATCCTAGGAAAAGTACAGTATACGACACATTTAATCATATTTTAATATTACGAGAACAATTTGGTTCACGTTGCTTTTTCATCCAAGAAAAGTAAAAAATGTTATAAATTACTTACAAGAGAGGATCTATTTGGGGGTGTCTATCTTACTATAATAAGAGTATTTCATTGACATGTTATTAACTACTTTGAGTGATGGTTTAAAAATCTGAAAATACTCAGTTGTACTGCACATGCATAAGTATTTTTAAAACGATTCAGGGACTACTATAGATCATATAACTTATGTAGATCTCTCAGAAACAGATCCTGAGAATAGCCATCAGGTTTCTATGGGAGGTGAAGGAAACACCTGTAAGGATGTGGTGGGAATAAGAAAGGGCAGGCAGTGAAGGCCGCCCGACCACACTCGTCAGCACTGCAGGAGAACAGTGCTTCATCCCCTCGAAAGACTAGCAAAGTCAACCATCATGGTTTGAGGGCTTCTCTGGGGGATGTAAACTCCTGAGCAACTCTGGTCTTCTGTGCTCACAGCAAATCAGGCTCTGGCAACAAGTTAAAGGCTTCAGGCACTGACATGTAGGTGCTGGTAACAGGAAGCCAGGCCAGCCATGCTGAAGGTGAATGCATGAGGCTTAGGTGAGAAAACTTCTGTAAGAATGTATTTAACTGATGAGTCTACACCAGCTTCTGACACTTAGAAAATTGTCAGTGCCATTTTCCTTAGGTTTTTGTAGCAGAGTAAAAAGCAAGTTTGTTTAATCAAGTATTTTTATTTTATCTTTTTCCTTTTAGATTTGCAAAAGCAGCAAAGAGGTGTGTTTCCTACTTAATAATATGAAGTTGCTGTCCCACTTGGAGCTTGTCTCCAAAACTTCGTTACATTTTACTTTCCTGGGAAAGGACTCCCTTGTTGGGAAGGACAGCTGAAGTCAAGTACAAAGTGACACATCCAGGGCAGCAATCTGCTTCAGACGACCTCTGAGCCACCCTGCAGAAAGCACATCTTGTGAGCCTCTGAGCACTGGCAGAAATAGTGGTCATCTTCTGCTGTCCAGGCTCTGAGCATGAGGCCACATTCCCTATCTTTTCAAACATATTAGAGATTATTCTGTTAGTTAACGGGTAGAGCTCAGTTTGTTTTGGATGCTATAAAATGTCTTTGGACCTTATTTGTGTCTGTGAGTCTAATTTAATGCTTCAACATATTTACCAGGGAGAAAAATAAATTGAAAACTAACTCAATTTGGGTGGCACCTGTGGCTCAAAGGAGTAGGGCGCCGGCCCCATATGCAGGATGTGATGGGTTCAAACCCAGCCCTGGTCAAAAACTACAAACAAACAAACAAACAAACAAAAAAACCCCCCAAAACTCACTCAATTTGAACCATTAGGCTAGAAGAAAAATGGCAGAAGAAACAAAATTTTCCTCATTTTAGAAAATATGATAGTATATCTATCTGACTAGGAAAGGTGGAGCTTCATGGTATATAACTTAGTTTAGGTGGGTTTAGACAAAAGGTACATTTTCCTCTGAAATAAAAGGGGATGTGCTGAGGTTTTCTATGCATGCCTTTAGAGATAAGAGCTGAGGGAAAGAAAAGAAAAGAATGGGCTAAGGCAGTGGTCTCCAAAGTTTTTTATGCCAGGAACAAGTTTCATGGAAGAGAATTTTTCCTCAGACCAGGGAGGGCGGGGGGCATTAGATTTCCATAGGGAATGTCTACCCTAGAGCCCGTGCATGTGCAGTTTACAGGAGGGTTTGCACTTCTATGGGAATCTACTACCCCCACTGATGTGACAGAAGGCAGAGCTCAGGTGGGGATGCAACTGATGGAAAGTGGCTGTAAATACAGATGAAGTTTCATTCTCTAACCCACCACTCACCTCCTGCTGTGCAGTCTGGTTCCTACTAGGACTAGTCCAATCTGTGGCCCTGGGACCGGAAACCTTAGGTCTAAAATGGCCAAGGTAACCGGTGCCTTAACGGAAGGTTGGAGCCTAGTAAATAATGTATCCACTGGAAGTTTCTTATGGTGGAGGTGAATACTCAATGAATCTATAGCATAATGATATCTGAAATTCATTCTAAAACTTGTTCTAGTCTGTAATGCAACTATTCACTCTTATACTTACTTTTAAAGTTAACAAAATTGTACCAAGATCTATATGAGGAAATTTGCCAACATCTGATGAAAGAAATCAAAGAAGATCAAAAACATTAAGAAATAGTCTCCCCTTATGGATAGAAATACTCGAAATTAAGATGTCACCTCTGTTCAATATGTTACACTGATTCAATGCAATTCTAATCAAAATTCCAGGATGTTATTTGGTAGATATCAAAAACTGAACATAAAGTTTATGGAAAGATAAAAAACATAGTGGAAGGGGGAAACAATACTGAAGGGGAAAACAAAGTTGGAGGACCAACACCAAAAACTATTTATGTTGTAAATCCTAAAGTAACCCCCCCAAAATTAAAAAACATATATAAGCCCAAACCACTGATAGAGATAAGTAGAATTTATAAACAACTCACAATCCTTAATTCAAAAGAATAAATAAGCAAAAATCTAGAAAAAGAAATAGAAGACATAAAGCAAATAGAAAACTGATTAGCAAGATGGTAGTTTTAAACCCATCCATATCAATAATTACACTAAATGTTAATGTTACCAAGTCCTCCACTTAGGGAGAGTGTAAAACTAGGTTAAATAGATGTTCCAGTTTAAAGTCAAAGACATAGACAGTTGAAAGTGTTTTTAAAAAGGGGGGGTAAAGAACTTATAAAGGAACCCATCTGCCAAGAAAACATGCCTTTCCTTTGTGTAAATTCACCTAAAAATGGAGCTTCCAAATACAATAAAAGTGATAAAACTTAAAGAACATATAAACTAACTTACAACAAGAGTTTAAGACCCAATTTTCTCTGATTAATTTATACTGCAAATGAAGAGAATATCAATAAAGATAAAGACAACCTAAAAATATTGCAATAAAATTGACCAATGTACTTGTACCATGAAATAGGAATCATTTTCTATTTATATGAAAATTTCAAAGGAAACAAAAGACCATAGTTTTGGGGGCCATTTAACAAAAATTTTGACATTAAAAGGGACTCTGTGTCTAAAAGATGATACATGGGTGGCAGGTACATACGTGAAAAGATTGTGCCTATCTCTAGCCATTTGTAAAATGCAAATGAAAGCGTAATAAGGAACTACTGCACACTTATTAGACTAACTAAAAATAAGACCTCACAATACCAAGTGCTGATGAAGATGTGAGGCAACAGGAAGTCTCAAAGATTCCTCGTAGTAAGGCAAAGTAGGGCAATCACTTTGGCAAACAGCTGGGCAGTTTTCTATTTTTAAATGTCAAATATAACTTAGCAATCCTGCCCCTAGACATCCAGCCAAGTCCAATGAAAATAGTGTTCACAAAAAGCACACATGCAAATGTTGATAGCAACTCTATTCATAATAGTCCCAAACTGACAATAAATATCAGGTGTTGACTGGATAAATAGATGTGGGATATTCATGCAATGAAATGCTATTCAACAATAAAAATAGCAAACCACAGATACATGTAGCCATATAAATGAACCTCTTATGCTATTGTATGTGAAAGAAGACAGACACAAAAGGCTACATATTGTTTGATTCTCTATTTATGACGTTCTTAAAAAGATAAAATGATTAAGAACCGAAGGCACAACAGTGGTCACTAGATCCTGGGCTGTGGGAAGTGGATTGACCATAGGGCACAAGGAAACATTGGGGATAATAAACATATTCTATTTCTCATTTGTAAAGATAGTTACATGCTTGTACATGTATTATATTTATTGGTTAAAACGGATGGAAATGTATTCTTTAAAAAAGTGAGTTATTCAATGGTGAATTATATGTCAACAAAATTAATACAAGAAAACTTAATAAATAAAACTTACAGGAAGAGGTGTTTACAACTTTTCATTGCTAAACTTCACTGTAAGGTTCAAGGGATGTCTCTCAGGGACCTAGCTGGGAAGGACATTTGCTCCTTCCACAGAGTGGTGAGATATCCCCCGGAGATAGAAAAAGAGCCCGCCATGCTGGTTTCACTGACCTATTTAGATAGCCTCAAACACCGTGCTCCAGACAAAGCAATCCACAGTTTCTCACTTCTCCCTTAATCTTTCATTTAAGAATATGTTATGTTTTCTCTAGCTTACCTTCCTATCTATTAAAAATATTTTAGTATATCCAAATGAAAGCCAAATCTCAATTTGATGATGTCTTTGTTTATAGAAATTTTGTACATGTACAACAAAATAGAAATCATTTTCTATTGATATAAATGTCTTCGTATTGTGATTTAAAGGCCATGATGGCTATGTTAAATAGTTTAATGAAAATATTTTAGATTATATATAAAGTCAGCACATTGTGCCCCATGATTGCACCAATGTACACAATTATGATTTAATAAAAATTTTAAAAAATAAAAAAAAAAGAAAATTTCAAAGAAATAAAAGACCATAGGTTGGGGGGGGCATTTAACAAAAATTCTAATAAATACAATAATATTCAAAGTAGTTATAAACTGAGATCACCTGCTGTAGAGTGCCTAATTTGTTTCCACCTACAGAATTTGAGTTCTCATTTTAAAATGAGAATGTCCTTGAAGTGGGCTCTTGTAAGAATTTTAACTGATATCATCTACGTAAATTGGCTGAGGCTCAAAGAAATTGAGCAATTTTCTTACATTTGTTCTGAAAAAAATGACATGAGGACCTTGACTAATTATTAGCAGACATTATTAGATATATACGGGGAGCTGTTGGATCTCACAGCTCTTAAAACTGAATTTTTTTTTTTTTTCAGTTTTTGCCTGGGGCTGGGTTTCAACCCACCACCTCGGGCGTATGGACCGGCACGCTACTTCTTTGAGCCTCAGGCGTTGCCCCTTAGAACTGATTTTTATAGGTTCAATCGCATATGTTACTGTACTGTGACTTCACACAGGAAAATTTACAATAATCCCTTTACAAGTTTCCTGATACAATGCGCGCGCGCACGTTCTTAGACACCTTCTTCGCATTTATTTAGTTTGCCCACCAGATGGCATTATTAGTCCACCAGCTGTCAAACATTCTTGTAAACATTCTTACACAGCTGACTTAAGCTGAGTTAAGTAAACCTATGCAGTAACTACGTTTGGGCTCATATATGTGGATATTCTTTTTACTATTCGCCAATGAAATGTACTAAAAAATTCAACCTGCTAAGTTGTTTTAACCACATTGCCTTGGTGGGGGATGGTGAGAGCGGACAGGGATCAAGAAAGAAAAACCAGTTTTCCGGTTTCATTATTCCCAGCATCCGGAGAGAGTATAGAAGGCTACCCAGGGCTGCTGGGGAGAAGCTGTGGTTAGACCCAAGGCAGAGGGACGGGGAGGGGCTGCGGACCGAGTGTCTTTGGCATGGTTTCTGCCAGAGGAAAGGGCAAGGCAGGATGAGCAGGTGTAGGACTGACTGCTCTGAATAATCTCAGTGGGCTTCCCTAGTTGTCTAGATCTTGGCCCTGGCAGGACAAGGAAGGTGGTCTTGATCAGGTGCTCAAGAAGGGAAAATGACCAGCTTCTAGCCAGGACCTCTAAACTGGGTTAAGACCACACAAACAAAAAAGCAACAAATGAAACACAAAAGAATAGAAGAAAAATTCCTATGTTATATCAGCATCTTTAATTTCTGTCGCAAGTCTATTCCTATCTCCTACAGATGAAACTCATTCAGAGATTTCTGTTTTACTGAATTTTGAGTCTCTTTTCATTTATCCCTAAGGTTACTACATTCATGAAGGAATTCTGGCAGAGAACCTGAAGTCACTTGTGTCAAGTGGTGTTTTGGGAATGAGAAGGGTACGCCTGGGTAGTTTCTGTCCCTAGGTGCTGGACTCGGGCCCATTGAGTGTGGACCATTTACCCCTGTGTCTTATTTTCCTTGTGTAGAAAATTAAAAGACTGAATTCGATAGCAAGGATATGTTCCTTCATTAAGTCACAATATTTGATCCAGTGATGTTCAGAGAAGGTTCTGGAAGAATAATGGAAGAACCTATCCATGTCATAGTTAATGGAGATTATGTTTTTGTGTCACATATTTAAAAAAGCAAATAATATGGATCCTGATAGCAGAATGATTTTGAGAGGGCAAAGAGATATGAAAATTCAAATGAAAACATAAGAACAAAGGCAGCACATAAGTAAAATTCGAAGTTTGAGAGCCTAGAAGCAGTAGTCCAAGTGTATATGAATCCCCCCAGCTCTTTTTCACCCACCCCTAAATCAGGAAGGCCCTTATTCCTGGGCAGAAGCAAACCCTCTTCTGGTTTGCTCTGAGGGCTCTCACTTACAGAGGTGCTCACATGTGGAGTTCACATTTATCCTACCTATGAATCAGCCCGGGGCAAGATCTCAGAGATTTGACCAGAAAAGCCATTCCACAACAGCTCCCAGGAAAAACACTGTGGGAATTGCCAAGGACAGAGGCAAGTCATCCAGACAGACTGTTTGCCTAATTCAACACGAGCTGAAAAGAAAAAGTAGGAACAATATTTTAGTGATAATATTATATTGAAAGATACCAGGGGAAAAGGGGAAGTCTATCACAACTTACAAACAGAAAGGTGGGCCAGCACCAGCAAGATAAGTCCAAGCCTGATAAATTACTTGATGAGTTCCAGGAGGTGACTACGGGCATCAGACAGTGTATGGAAATACACAAAATGCTAAGCTTTTCCATTGTTATTCCAGTGGTCATGTTCCCTCTCTTTTTGCTGGCTTGGGTTAAAAAATATAATCAGAATTTGTTTTCCCCTAAATTAAACATTCTATGTTTTACAAATGGAATAACTGATTTGGGAATAAATTGTTTAGATTTGTATTTTAGCATCTATGTACAGTACGCTTACGTTTTATAGTTTAGCTAACACTTTTGAAACTCTAGTTTTGTCAGCACCTCTCTTATTCTTCTAAATGCCACTTGTCCCTGATTCTCTACCCTGCTTAGTTATATCTATTGATATTATTATATTTTGTTACAAATATAGTTTTTATGACATTTTTTTCCAGGTTAGTAATGCTTAAAATTCTGCCTGTTTATCATTTTATATTTCTTGAAGTTTAGCATATTACATGACATACACAGGGTAATTAGTAGTTGAATGAATGAATGCAAATTTATATTTTGATATTCTAGGGGAAGCCATGGGAATTGCAGAAAATATCAACATGGAATTATCATTGGAAAAAAGTGACCTTGATCATTGCAATGCCCTGTTCCAGAGTTCTTATAAGCAATTTTTACTAAAAAAAGAATGGTAACCAGAAAAGAATGGCCAAAATTAAGGGATTTAAAATAGGAAAAATTAGAGGTTCTTTGTATTTAACAGAAAAGTTAAAGCATTGCACTGAGATTACAGTATCATTAATTATTTTGTAGAAGGTAAACTTAAGAGAAGTCTTATTGGAGTATCCCCAAACTCCCACGAGTGTGCAAAGCACATACAGAAAATAATTCAATGATGGCAATGTTTTGTACATTTAAGTATCGATTTCTAATTCAGTTTTGCAATATTTTTCCACTTTTACTTTTCAGTTGTATTTTATACTTAAATAGTGAAATTTTAAAGTAATCTAAGATAGTTTACTGTGATTATACTTACAGATTGGTTTTGGCTAAGACTTTCATATTTTTTATTTAGTTATCCTCATTTAATAATGAATGAGTGACTCTAAGGAAATGGAAGATAGTTTACTGAGGAGGTTGCAACATGGATGCAAAAAGATGCTGCAGGCCCTTCCCCTCTAAATCTTATACTACTAAGATATATACTTATATCTTATATCTTATCAAGGAGGGACAGATGACACTATTCTGAAAATAAATGATTGAGTTCATAGTTTGGACTCACTGGCAAGGAAGAAAGAAAATGAGGTCAGTGATGAAAGGAAGAGGAAAACGTTGGTTTTTCAATTAGCACATTTTTTAAAATAATGAATGATCTTTCCAGGGTACGGGTCAACTGGGAAATCCAAGAAAGGTTAAGATGCAGTGTTCAAATGTCCAATGTATGGCAGGAGTTCCTTGGACTTCTTACAGCACCTCTAACAATATTTTATTTTTTATTCAGCTTATCTTAAATGTCTGTTTTTCTCATTTCTTCTCCATCTGGGTATTTCTCTGCTAGTGGATATTTCTCCCAATATCTTCACTGCTTTTTGCTGAAACTAAGGCCAGGAAATACATGCATCTTTTAAACGACAATAGTCCTGCAGTTGCAGAGTAATTACTTTTCCAACTTCCACAGTAAATTTTCTTTTAAAACACTATCTGTGGTGTGAAATTGAGTAGACATCTGATGGAGCTCAACCCATTTATTTCCCCCCTCAAAAAATCATTAAGTTTCAGTCACATTGAAAGCTGTACTGACATTAAGTAATGCATTCTATTGCTCTAAATTGCTTTCCCTCCTACACATTATCCAGGTACAAAAACATCTCACAATATTTCACATTTTGAGCTAGTGCCTTTGAAGACACGTGCACACGCACATGTGCACACAAACGCCTCACTTTATTATTAACAGACAATAGCATCCCAGACCAGAAAACGATTTTGACTTGAAGTTTTAGCTTCCTGAGTTGTAATATCTAACTCTTGTGATCAGGAATGTTAGTATTGGAAACTGAGTTTTTGAGTTTTCTTCAACTTGGCACTAATTTGCCCCCAAAAGTACTTGCTACATTATAATTTATTTTGCCCTAGAAAATCATCTTAATTATACAGAAAATGTTAGCACTATGGTTGACTTTTAATTAGCATATTCTGAAAAGAGAATTTAATCCAGGCAGGGATATAAGGGTATTGATTATCTGCCCCCTGTGCCACAGGGTCAAGTATAATGTAGATGCTGTTTGTATTAATATAAATTCCTAGCAATAGCATTGAAATCTGTCACTATTATTGATTCCGGCTTTCAAGCCAATGCCCATTGATTTGAGCAGAAAAATTATTGGGATGGATTTAGCACTTGCTTGCTATGACTTGTAGTCAATATCTGACCTATTGAACAGCTATTCATGATATTGCACTTTGTGCATACCCATCAAAGAACACAGCATGCAAAGAGATACAGTGGGTGGGCCTATTAGAAGTGGCTTATAGACAGTCTTGGTGGTTTTTTCTGATAGATTTCCAGGGACGATGGATGGAAATTGTGTAGATGTGAGTGCGTGCATTGTGGACAGCATGTAGCACAAGTTGTGGTATATGAAACATCACAGAAGTGTTTGAAATTCATAAGAAAATCTCCAGGATATTAAAAGCATTAGAGCACTTTGGGAGGCTTAGGAGGGCGGACTGCATGAGCTCAGGAGTTAGAGACCAGTCTGAGCAAGAGCGAGACCCCCATCTCTAAAAATAGCCGGGCATTGTGACGAGTGCCTGTAGTCCCAGCTACTCAGAAGGCTGAGGCAAGAGGATCACTTGATCCCAAAAGTTTGAGGTTGCTGTGAGCTATGATGCCACAGCACTCTAACCAGGGCAACAGAGTAAGATTCTGTCTTAAATAAATAAATAATAAATAAATAAATAAGAATATAAGGAACTCTCCTGATTCCTACAGACCACCATAAAAGTAATGACAATTACAGGAAGGCTTTGAAAATATGACAAAATTTCAGAATTCATCTGACTTGGATCTGAAAGCTTATTTTTATGGCCTTGGAGCTAATTAGTACTTTTTGCTGTGTCCCTGCTTGCCCTGGTTAAACTTGTTGATGTCACATGCCCTCTCTGGATATGGCCTGCCTGATGCCCACCTGATTTTGCAGCCTCCTGTGATTCTTCATAGGAGAAAGAAGAAAAACGTGCATTCCATATTTGAGAAACAAACCTAAGGGTGATTCTAGGGCAATGAGCATACTTCAGATCTCATGACTTCATTTACATTGCTCCTGTGATTTTCTTGTTTCTTGGGGGCAGCGTTAATTGAGAAAGAAAATTAGCTAATCTTGAGCAAGTCTCTTTGTCTAGATTCATATCAGTAATGTGTATAATGTGATGTTCCTGATTTAAATTATCTGTAAGTTATATTAAGTTACACTAATTTATAGAATCCCAATTTATTTTATTAGTAGTTCAACAAATTTCACCGTGTATTGGGAGTTCCAGCTTATAGGTTGCAAACAGTTTGGTACCTATGAAGCACTTAGGTACCTGGTTGATAAATATTTGAGTTGAGCTTGGCCTGAATCTTAATGAATCATGTTCTCAAATATTTAAGAATATTGAATTTGGTTGTTCTTGGATGATTTTCACTCTGTATATCATATATCCCAAATGTAATAATCTTTCTGGTTTCATCCTTTTAAAAATCACCTTTCTTTTCTCTTTTAATGAAAAGTCACAAAGTGTGGAGACATTGCAAAAGACAGGCTCTCGTTTTGCACCATCTTTAATACCCAGTTCCACCAGTTAATGACTGTAAATTTTGGTGAGCTATTTCATTTTTCTAAGGATATTTCCAATGTGTTAAAAGAGGTTAACTAAAAAAAGTGAGGTTTAATTTTTTTTTGCATCTTAAGTGTTTCACATATTACTTGTGAACTATTTACTTTCCATTAGTATTACCATTATTATTATCATTACTATTGTTATTAGCAATATTTAGTTACCTATTTCCACCAAACTGTGATTCAACATTAGTAGGTTGGCTACACGTCTTAACAATTTGGTGGGGGTTATTTTAGTTCTGAAGGGCATTCATGCCCCAAATTCCTCTGCTATATTTTAATAGTCAGAAGGGGTAAAATCCCCCCACAATGTAAAGTGGAGCATGTTTCTTTCTGAAGTACATCTAAGCAAAACAAAAAGACCGAGAGAATGATTGTAAAGCTTTGTGAGCTATAGAATAGTATAAGGTGTATTCATTTACTATTTCTGAATTACCACAAATATAGGAACTCAAAACAATGACTATTATTTCACAGTTTTCATAGGTCAGAAGTCCTAGCAGAGCCAGAGTTAGTCCTCTGCTCGAGATTTTAACAGTTGAAATCAAGGTTTGGGGCAGGGCTGTAGTCTTCCCTGGAGTTGACTGTTTTCTCCCGAGCTCTTTCAGATTGTTGGTAAAACTTGATCCCTGGGTTGTCAAACTCAGGTCTCTGCTGTCTTGCTGGCTGTAATCAGGACGCAGAGAGGAAGACACCAGGCTGCCCTTACAGTGCCCTCCAGGGGCAGATCCACAGCACCACTGCTGCTCCTTACAGCCAGCAGGAGCGTCTGTCTGCTGTGACATCTTGTGTCTTTCAAGAGCTCATCTGACTAGGTCTCATCCAGGATAATCTCACTTGTAATGAACTCGAAGTCAACTGATCATTGACCTTAATTATATCCGAAAAGTCTCCTTTGCCATATAACATCACATGACAAATCAAGGGAGTGATGATCTGTCATATTCACGGGTTCTATATCTGCACTCAGGGAGAGATTACGCAGGCAGTGGGAGTCTTGGGGACTATCTTAGAGTTCTGCTTAGCAAAATGTTGCTTGTGTGACAAAGGCATTAATAAAAGGCTTGTTATTGGTTGTTGATAATCCTTTCATGGAAGCAAACCATCACATGCGAAACATTGTAATAAATCAAATTTAGGATTTAGACAAGAAGGCAATCCCTGAGTGTGCACAGAGCAAAGAAAGGCATAAAATGAAACTGGATGAAGAATGATAGAAGAAAAACAGAAATGAGACAGGCCTGCATGAGGAGAAGCTTAAGAGAAGGTCAAGTTCAAACACAAGGCTTAAGAGAAGGCGAAGTTCAAACACAAGGTCAAGTCAGTCTATGCAGAGGACTTTTGGCCCAGCTAGAAAGTAGGAATTACATAAATTTGTATGAAAGAGATATATATGTATTTCCTGTATAATCATAAGCACAAGAAGGAAATAATTGTAAAATATTCCTTACTATATACGGAATATAGGGAGAAGCTCATTTAGATCATTTGTTTGGGGGGGTTTTCCTTAAAGACCTCAGGAGGATGGAGAATGGATGAGTTAAGAAAATTTCATTTATAATTAAATAGTTTAAATACTTCCCTAACCCCAGAGGATGAGAAAGAGATTTGTTTTTTAGTGTAGAAATATTCAATGAAAGAATGAAACAGGCCAATTTTATTATGTATATATGAACATTCTGTATAATGCTCATATTTGAGAAACATTTACAGTAAATACATATAAGCAATAGAGGGTTAATAGTTTTATACAAACTCATTGTACAGTAAATAAAAGATACCTTTTATAAAAGTTAGTGCAAGATACCTTAAAAATAACATATATTGAGCATATCTACCATTTTCTGAATATTTATAATATACCATGGGCCCAGGGCTTTATATCCATTATCTCAATTTTAATGCTTAGTTGATATTAGGATCTCAGTTATATGAGTAAGGAAATTACTTTGAAGAGGTTTAGTCCCTCAGATCACAAAATCAGTGAGTGATAACGAGTCCCTTCCCTAGCTGGCAAGAGGAGGCTGGAACCAAGACCTGACTTCAAAGTTTCCTCTTCCAGCTGGCTGCAGGCCCCCAAGAAAGGTAGTTAGGAAGGAAGAAATTCAGTTGTCACACATATATAAGGGAAGATGCTTAATGTCTTTATTGATAAAATAGTTTTAAGTGGGATGCCATTTTTATCATGTCACAACTATTTTCCCCTAACTTTAACTTGTATGTTTCTCAGTGTTAGCAGGTCCTCACATGACAATAGATTCAACTTACCTTGTTTAATTGCCTTGGCTTATATTTGAGCACAGTATCAGGTAATAGATTTTCTAAGACTTACCATCCTGTTTGGTTTTGTCTAATTTTCTTTGATCGCCAAGAAATCTGAGCACATTTTTAAAAAAGCTTTACAGATGTAACACTTGGGTCAATGCCGAACACAGTAGGATACGAGCGTTGTTGATCATCCAGTAATCCTAATGATAAGGAGATAAACAATTTCAGGTTTTGAGTACAAATTCTTTATTTGGGAGGCGATGCCAGGAAATACTGGCAGGAGAGTGGGAAAATGATTCAGAGAAGAGAAAGGATAAATAAAAATGGCATTTTAAACCAGCTCCCATGGGGGAACTCTGGAGACAGAGCGGAGCATGTGGCTCTGAGCTGTCCTACCCCAGGGGGAAAGAGACTAGGATATTGATTACTGACTCCCATTAGTCACTGAGTAAGACATGTGCCTATAGGATGCTAATTCTCTCATGCTTTAGAAAAGCCTAGCAAAACATTCAGCAGACTTTAGACACCAGACAACACCATACAAGACAATGTGATCCTGACTACCCAGCGAATGATGTATACACTAATAATAAGGTTATAGGATGTGAGTGTAGTCCTGAACCCTGTTCTTTTTTTTTGCAGTTTTGGGCCGGGGCTGGCTTTGAACCTGCACCTCCAGCAAGTGGGGCTGGCACCCTACTCCTTGAGCCACAGGTGCCACCAATGACCCCTGTTCTTAACAGTATTTCTTTGCTATTTGGTTTTAGGTTGCTTCTGTCTTATGACTAATTAAATTATGGTATGTACAGAATAGCACACATTACAAAGCCATCATACTAGTAATATTTATGAAGATTATATATTAACATGGAAATGCTTATGTAAAATTTTAAGGTAGAATCTGAATTATATATTCATATTATATGTGTAAAAGTTTTGTAACTACATTAAAATACATATAGGGACATCTATGAAGAAAATACAGCCAAAATTTATAGTTGAATTAAATTTTCTTCTACTTTATAGTACTATTTTTAAATATATCCCTAAATATGTAGATATCCCTTTTATATTGAAAATGAGAAAAATAAGCCCAATTTTCAGGACTAGTTTAGAAATAAAGCCTAAATGAATAGTTTGTGGAACACGGTGATTATTTCCTTAGCGATAAGCTCTAATTGTTTCCTTCTCCAAGCTGGTGTGAAATATTTTCAGGCCAGGTGCATACAGGTAGCTCATGCCTATAATCCTAGCCCTCTAGGAGGCCGAGGCAGGTGATTGCCTGAGCTCACGAGTTCGAGGCTAGCCTGAGCCAGAGTTAGACTCAGTCTCTTAAAAAAAAAAAAATAGCCAGGCATTGTAGTGGGTGCCTGTAGTCCGAGCTACTTGGGAGACTGAGAGAATTGCTTAAGCCCAATAGTATGAGGATGCTGTGAGCTGTAACTCCAAGGCACTGTACCCAGGGCCACAATGCGAGACTCTGTCTCAGAAAAAGGTCTGGACAAGAGTGCAAACAGAGGTTTTTGAACAATGAATCTAAATGTTTAAAAGTTATAAATCAAACTTACAAACCATTAAGTAAAACTTATTTGTAGATTGAATATGCATATATTCAAGAAATATTATTCAGTTAAAATGAAGCTTAAAATGCTTTCATATTAGTTAATAAAAGCAAAATAAAACAGAATGCAAGCCAGAGAGGGAAATTTCACTTCGTGTGGTAGATTTTTTGAACGTTTTGTCTATCCAAGTTTCACTGCAGAAAAACAGCTAATATAAGACACTGTTTGAGGTCTTATACAAAGATCTTTTCTGACCTTAAGCCAGCAACTGTGTCCCTTGAACTATCCTGCTGTGAGTATTGAGTTCTTTTTAACATTTCCTTTAAGTGCTGGAGTGAGAAATTTAGTAGGTTGTGTAAAACTGCCGCGTGTTTTTTTAATCCAACAATTGGCCCTCAAGTACTGTTCTTAAACCTACCTCAAAATAATGAGTCTGTGTAACTTCTTTAGAAAAGAAAGCTTCATGGTTTACTTAGTCATTTATTTAAGGCGATCAATATTTGCAACATCTAAACAAAATTTAGGTCGTATGAACACACACATTCAGAAACATACATGAACACGTGCAACGCACACATATTCCTACTGTATGATCAGATGATACGAAGAATTAATTTGTAATTATTTACTGCATTACATTAAAATAAGGAAAGGTAAAATAGATAAACAATGAACAGTGGACAAAATAAGGGTAACATTAGATAGAATAAGGATTGATAAAATTTCCCAGCCCCAAATTTTAGCCGAATGTCCAGCCCCGACAGACACCAGAGGTTCCCCAGTTGCAGCAAGATAAAAAACATCCAGCCTTCTGCTTGACCCAACAACCGTTAATTGTCCTGTGTAGATGCACATTTTATTCCAAATTTGATAATTGTTACTTTTTTTTGGAGAAAGAAAACCCTTTCACAGAACCACAAGGGAAGCTGTACACAGACACTCTTGGGTGCAAACCATTTGGCCGCATTTTTCTCCTGGGCTCTGAGGCCAGAATCCTGGGGTACCATGTTCTTGTTAGCTGAGCTCACGAGTTCGAGGCCAGTCTGAGCCAGAGTGAGACTCAGTCTCTTAAAAAAAAAAAAAGATTTTTTACAGATTTCCCAATTGTTACAGACTGTTAGACATAAAATTTCACATAAACCTTTGGGTCAGAACTGTCCTTTTTCTGTGATTCATTAGCTTTATCCTTTAAAGACTATTCACAGAGGGGAAGTTACTTCAAAATGGTATTCTAAAAGAAAAAATGGGAATGCATAATAAACAGCTTTTAATTTTCTACAGAATAAAAAACATTGTTCAAACGTGGTAATTATCTCAAGCACTAAAAAAAAAATCCAGCAATCGTTAAATAGGTCTCAATCTTTTGATATTAAATAGGTGGGCAAGATCTAAATAGCATCAGAAATAATAAAAAGCTTTCATAGCTGGCATATTGTTTTTTGTTGTATCAATATTTCAAAATTCCACAAAAGATTACAAAACTCAAAGTTACAAATTATAAACACTTAAGCTTGAAAAACATGAAAAGAATTACTACATATCCACAATCATGGAAATGAAAATGAGGGTCAGCCTACACATTTTTCACAAACATAATTTGTTCTCTGGGCTTTCTTGATGATCAAATTCAGAATAAATGAAGTCAAGAATGTTTCCAATCATTGCCAAGAAATTGCTTTATGATGTCCAATTTTATGATGTTTTTATTTTAAGTGAATACAAAGAATTTGTTTGGTTTTTTAAATTCTAAAGTTGTTTTCAACTTTATCTACTATACAATGTTTGCAACAAAATCTCTTAGTCTTTTACCAAATATGCAAATATTTAATGTAATGTGGTACTTTATTCAATTTAGAGGTCCCTGTATGATCTGCCTTATGAACCTATTATGAACCTTGCCCATTTCTTATTATTTTTGGTCTCAATATATACTATAAGGCAAGTATTTTAAAACCCGATATAGAAGTACTCTGTAGGAAACTTTAAGTTGCACATCCTATTCAGGTCATGATAGATCTTATTGTTTTGAGCATCACGAAATTCTTTGAGATTTTTTTTTTAATTTTTATTAAATCATAATTGTGTACATTGGTGCAATCATGGGGCACAATGTGCTGACTTTATATACAATCTGAAATATTTTCATTGAACTATTTAACATAGCCTTCATGGCCTTTTAATCACTATATG
>CAUYRH010026294.1:0-75072 GCA_963574655.1 Perodicticus potto
GCACGAGGAGCAGACAGCAAGGCGCCAGTGTTTTCCGCACAGGTGGTTGGTTCTTTTTCAAGCCGGTTTCTTCATCCATCACAGCATCAGCCCCGCCAGGGCCAAGGCAGCGGTTGTAGAGCTGTCCTGTCCTGCATCAATTCCTCTTCTAATTGTCCCTTTAGCTGCAATCGATCAGTTCGAGTTTCCACTTCCTGCCCATTGTCCAGCTGCATGGCTGCAGCTCCTTCCTGAAAACCAACAGTGAAGAAAGCCTAGAAAGAAGAGGAGACACGGATTCTAGGAGTGGGTGGCCACCCACCCACCCCATGTGCTTCTTCCTGAGGTTAGAGGTGAGTCCTGACTGGAGGAGAGTCAGGAGTTGGGAATGGGAACAGTGGCGCTGGCTCGGGGCTCCTCACTCCGCCTTATGCTCCCTTCCTGAGCTGGAGGCCACACGGTAGCCAATTCTCCTTCGCCTTCTCCCCCTCCCCCTCCCCCTCCTCCTTGCCCTCCTCCTCCTCTTTTTTTTTTTTTTTTTAGACACAGTCTCACTATGTCAACTTTGTTAGAGTGCAGTGGCGTCACAGCTCATAGCAACTTCAAACTCTTGGGTTTAAGAGATTCTCTTTCCTCAGCCTCCCAAGTAGCTGGGACTACAGGTGCCCGCCACAATACCCCGCTGTTTTTTGTTGTAGTTGTCATTGTTGTTTAGGTGGTCCAGGCTGGGTTCAAACCCACCAGCCCCAGTGTATGTGACCGGCGCCTTAACCACTGAGCCACAGGTGCCAAGCCACCTATTCTTCTTTTTAACATGAGTTCACAGGACAGAAAAAGTAAACACTTCAGGAGTAAATTTACATTAGAAGAAGGACTAAGACTGCACAATACATACTACCAAAAGCAAAGGTATTAGAACAAACAGACCGAGGATTTAAAATAAGTGTGAGATGTGAGTGTGTACATGTCCCCTGTATCCATGGAAGATGGCTGCCAGGATTCCCCTCGGGTACCACAGTCCATGGACGCCCACGTCCCTACCTAAAATGATATTTTGGGGCGGTGCCTGTGGCTCAGTAAGTAGAGCACTGGCCCCATATACCGAGGTTTGCGGGTTCGAACCTGGCCCTGGCCAAACTGCAACAAAAAATAGCCGGGCGTTGTAGCAGGCACCTGTGGTCCCGGCTACTCAAGAGGCTGAGGCAAGAGAATCGCCTAGGCCCAGAAGTTGGAAGTTGCTGTGAGCTGTGACACCACCGCACTCTACTGAGGGTGACAAAGTGAGACTGTCTCTAAAAATAAATAAATTAATTAATTAAATAAAATAAAATGATATTTTGTTTGTATATAACCCACACATATCCTCCCAAATACTTTAGATAATCCCTAGATTACTTATAATACCTAAAAAATGATCTGTGCACTGGAGCTGATGCCTGTAATCCCAGCACTCTGGGGGGCTCAGGTGGGTGTATTGCTTGATTTTAAGGAGTTGGAGTTCAAGACTAGCCTGAATAAAAGCAAAGTGCCATCTCTACTAAAAATATAAAAAACTAGCCAGACTTAGTGGAACACACCTGTAGTTCCAGCTTCTCTGGAGTCTGAGGCAAGAGAATTGCTTAAACCAAAGAGATTGAGGTTGCTGTGAGCTATGATTTCACAGCACTCTACCCAGGGCGACAGAGTGAGACTCTGTCTCAAAAAAACCCTGAAAACACCAAACTAATGTAAATGATATACAAATACTTATTACACTATATACCATTTAGGGAATAATGACAAGCAAAAAATCTGTACAAGGTCAGTACAAATGCAACCATTCATTAAAAAACATTTTTCCAGTGGCAGTCAGCTGAATCCACAGATGTGAGACCGTGGCTACAGAGGGCTGAGTGCATACACACATGTAACGTGTACACATGTGCTGGAAAACGTAACAGACTTTTTAGTTGCGATTTGAAAGAAGAATAGGAAATCATAAAAATAACCAAGTGGAAATATTAGGTACTAAGGTAACTGATATAAAGGACACAACACGTCAGAGAAATAGGATAAATATAGTTGAAGAACGAATTAATAAATGGGGAAGATCAGCTTACGAGAGCTTCCCCAGAAGGAAGGAGGGAAGGATAAAGAGATGGAAACATAAAAAGAAAAGCTAAGATATAAGAATAAAAGTAGAAACATTAACACTCAAATAATAGGAATCACAGAAAAAGAGAGAACAAAAAACTGAGAATAGGAAATATTTAAAGAAATGATATAGGTAAATATCTAGAATTAAGGAACTCTGAAAGTTTTCAGATTAAATGGACCTGTAGAAAACAGAGACCAAGAAAAACTCTCACCTTGATACACTGCACAGAAATTAAGAATTTCATAAACAAAGAGAAAAGTGTAAAGGCTCCTGAAGCAAAAGCGTTCACCTTATACAGGAACAAGACTCAGGAGACAGAGGACTCCCCACATGAGAAAGGACGGCGCCAGCAAGTGGAGAGACACAGAAGCTTGTGTTCCAGCCACGTTCAAATGTGAGGGTCTCCTTCAAAGGTGGTTTGCCACGCTGAAAACACTTTTGGAAAAGTTTTCATGTATAAACACATGTAGGAAGAAGAAAGAGAAAGACGGGGGAAAGGGCCATAAAATATCTCAGTAAAGTTAGTTTTGTCTAAAAGTTAATCTCCTCTTCTTTAAGTGGCCTGAGGTTGGTGCAGATAGTTTTGCTTTTGGCAAAGCCGTGAGAAGAAAACTCCATTGGCATGATGTGTGGACGAAGGGAATTCATACCAATTGGCAGAAAAACGAGGTTTCATCATTACATACAACCACAGCTCCCTCCCTTTCACAGTCTATTAAACCATGTGCTTTTATTTGAATCTATGGATCCATTGCTCCAGGTCACATTTCATTGACTGCTTCTCGATGGCCTGTCATCACAGCAGCACTTCATCAGAAATGCCTTGGACAAGAATTTGTGGATTCCTGCACATTTCAAGTCCAGAAAACATATCTCCCTGACCAGAAATCGTACACATTTCTGGTCTTTTCTCTTGGTTTTCTCTCGACCAGATGAAAGTTCTCTCTCTTTCCCTAAGTCAGGGTTCTCAGCCTCAGACTAAAATTTTGAGTTGAGTGTCTATTGTGGGAGCTCGTGCACTGCAGGGCTCAGCAGTGCCCCTGTCTTCTGCAACCATATGCTGTAAGGACCCCCTGCCTTTGTTGCGATAGTTGAAAACGTCTCCAGACATTGGCAAAATCACCACTGAGAATCACTGCTCTAAATATACAGGGTGTCCATAAAGTTCATGTGCCATTTAAAATAGACAACTATTTTAAATTTTATAGAGTACTTATTCTCTGGGTCACTCTAAATTTTCTTCCAACCGTGGGACAATGTATGTAATCTGTTTCCTGTTTCTCTAGCTTGGACCATACAATAATGTCATACTTAAAAAATATATTTGGATAAAATAGCGTGAGCCCTCATGTTGCTGTCAAGAGGACGTCCTTCTTGCCTTTTCTGGAATTTCCCTTTCCTATGATGAGCCCAAGGAACCCCGGAGGCCACTTGATCCCACCGATTTCCAGCCCCTCCTCAGGCCCGGGGCTCTTGCTGCCTTGCGGCCGTGCCCTGAGCTGAGGGCCATCCCTGCTCCCTGTGAGGGCTCAGACACAGAGGCGCCATCAGTCGGAGCCTTGGGCCGCGACGGGCTGCCCGGGGCTGCTCCTGCTGTGGGGGCATGAGGAGGAAGAGCCGCTGCTCGGCCTTCACTCTCAGCGGGGCTCACTCCACACAGCACCTCAGCATCCCCGTCTGCACGGAGCCTCGCGTGAACACGCATGCACACGCACACACGTAGCCATCGTTTCCAGGGCTCCCCCCAGTTCCAGATGGTTGGGTCAGGAGATGTTTGTAGTGCTGACACAGCCTGGGACAATCCTTGAGAAGCACTTGTCCTCAGGGTTGAGCCTGGGTCCCAGGTCCAGACTCCATGATCCCTCATGGACCCTTCTGGGCATGGCTGCTAGTCTGCAGGCCTCAGGGAGCTGCTGCTACCACCTAGATGCTCTAAGATTACACTGCGAAAGGAAAGTGTCAGGGGCTCCACCTCTGCTCCCTCTGGATAATCAGGTCTAGAGGTACATTGGCGAGCAGCCTTTGGCCCCGTCCCCACCACCATGTCCTGTTTCACGCTCCTATCACTGGGAGGAGCCCCTGGGGATATATGCTCTGGGACAAAGAGCATACGTTTTAAGGGCTCACTGTGACATTTATGTGGCCACTTGTCTTGCTTAATTCTTTTTTCTTCACCAAATAATCCATTCATGAGTGTTTTTGTATGTGCAAGTGGTCATTTTCAAACTTACTTTTTAGAAGGAGATCTATTATTCGAAAGCAAATTTTACAGGAGATCATAGTATTACAAACAGGAAGTAGGACTGTTTTGGCTGAAGTATGGGGAATTCTACTCTCTACCCTCCTGCATTTCCCACGAAGAACCGGAGTTTTGAGGACATTGAGTGAAGACTATTCATGCAGAACATGGGGTCTAAAAAGAGAAACCTGAGTATGTGATTCTGAGCTTTAAATAGAAAAGGAATTTATTAAAAAGCATTGCATAGCTCACCCCAGCCCTGAGACGGGTGGCAGTAGGAACAGTAGCCCCAGATCACACTGTGGTGGGCACGGAAGCAGCTGCTCACACTGCTGGACATGGGGCTGTCGGGGGGACTCCCACCTTGGGACTGGGCAGAAACCTGGGGCTGGGCTACGCCTCGGGGCCGTGGGAGGGCCCTGCTGCCGCTGCTTCCTGTCTCCCTGGATGGAGCCTGCACCATTTCTGGCTCACAGTCTGAGGCAGGAGTGTCTGACAGGGAGACCTTGCCCCTTGTACCTGCGCTTCAAGTTTGAGGGAGGCTGAGGAGGTGTGCACACAGCATTTCAGCTTCTGTAATGTGAGCTGGCTCTATTTTGCAAGGCAGAATATTCTGCAAAAGGAGAAGGAGGTTCTGGTGCTGGGGGAGGAGGAGAGAAGGACAAATGTCCACTATAGTAACTTTGGCAAATTACTCTCTCTCTGAACATTATTCCCCTAGGAAAGACAGTGGCCCTCTAAGTCATCCCTCCATCCGTCCATCCAGCCAGCCATCCAGATGAGAGCTGTCCTGGTTATCTATTGCATGATACACACTGTCCCGCCTTAGTGGTCGGAACTACCATTTCATTGTACATCAGGGCTCTTGTGGTGAAGGTGTCCACATAGGGCTAAGCTAGGTGTCTGCTCCACATGGAGACAACTAGGTAGTGGCCGATCTGATCTGGAGGGTTTCGAACGGCTTCACCCTCTTCTCTATTCCTTGGTGGGGATGCTGGAATGTTGGATTTGGCTGGGCTCCTCTTTCTCTCCACATGGTCTCAGGCTTCTGTGCATGGGCACTCCAGCAGGGTAGCGAGACTTCCTATGAGACAGCTCAGGGCTCCAGAAGACCACGTTCTCTTTAAGGCTAGGCTCAGAGGTGTCATAATGAAACTTCTACCATACTCACAGATGAGCTCTAATTCAAAAGGAGGAGAAATATGTAGACTACACTTCTTGAAGAGTGATATCCAGGAGTTTGCAGCTACGGTTAATGTACTGAAAGAACTATGTGCCGAGCATAGTGTTGTGAGCAGCAGATACAACACCACACCTGAAGAGGCCCTACCTGGACGGAGCTCACAGTCACCAAGGTCATAAGACAAGCAAACAGATGGAAGCAGCTGCTGAGAGCTGTGTAAAGAAGCGTCGCAAATCGCAAACACATCTAATGTGGAGGGTGAGTTCCAGAAAGTGGGATCTCACAACTCCCCTACTTCTCTCAAATGTACAGGTACTGTATATTGATGGTCACTAAGAAATAGGTGCTCAGCTTTTGGCATGATTGTTTCCGGTTCTCAGACCGACTCTACTGCAGCAACTTCCACGCCCACAGCCTCATCCATGCTTCTCGTGTGATGACTGACTTCTTGGGATCCATCTTCATCAGCACCCATCGAAGCCATTTAATAGATGCTTCCGGAGATGTCCACACCCTGTAGCTGCTCCAGGTGGGATTTGCAAGTTACAATGATCCAATCAGTGATCCAAACAGATCACCAAGGGGCAGTGGCCTCCAAGCAGTGTGCCCTGAGATCTTAGGTATGCCAAGAAAATTTTAAAGATCATTAATTAAATTATTTTCAAACTAAGTTCAAGACACAGTAAGTATATTAATTTTTTTTACTCTTTTTTTGATCAACATAATTGAAGTGTGCTATGGAAGTTTATCTGTAGGTTCCTGTGTACTGTGAGAGCCTGCCGCAGGTGCTCTGAAGTGCTCCGCTCAGCCAGCACCATCCTCCACGTCCTCTCCTGGGCCAGGAAGTGACAGTGTACAGGCTTCTCCTGGGCCGGAGGTGATGGGGTACAGGCTTCTCCTGGACTGGGAGGTGATGATGTACAGGCTTCTCCTGGGCTATGAGGTGATGGTGGACAGGCTTCTTCTGGGTCGGGAGGTGATGGTGTACAGGCTTCTCTTGGGCTGTGAGGTGATGGTGTGTAGGCTGCTGGGCAGATAGATGTGAAGAACTATTTAAAGGTGCTCACACTCAGTTAGCAAAGCTTGTTAAGTTCCTACTGTGTTTAGGGAACTAGACCACAGACCACTTTGAGCCAACATAGTTTTTCCCTGAGAGAAGATTTTAAAACTTTCCATTTGTTGGTACTTGATCGATAAGGTGATAAATAAAATTCGAGCTTAGAATATTAGAAAAATTAAAAGAAAAAGAAATTGATCATTATCTCACCATCCCAAAACAGCACTATTAATATTTTGATTTCTTTCCTTCTGGTTAGTTATTTATTTTTAGTTTTTAATAATGGACTTCACTTTTCAAGAACAGCTTAGGTTTACAGTGAACCTGAGCAAATAGTACTGCTGTCTCCCACACGTCCTCCTTCCCTGCGCACAGTTCCCTCTCTTGCTACCAGGTCATCTTAGTGTGGCACATTTGTCACAGTTAAGGCACCCATGTTAATGTATCACTACTAAGTGAGGTTTAATTAAGGTTTCTTTGTGCATTCTACAGTTGTACAGGTTTTGACAGAAGCAGATCAGAACCCTCCATTTCAGCCTCATACTGGATAGTTTCATCACTTGTCTTTTATATGGTTATACCCTCCCCTAATGCACTTCTGCATGCAGCTTTTTCCATTTATTTTTTGGGTGGGAGCCTAATGAGAGCTTTCCTATCTTGCTATTCCACAGCAAGGTCATAGACTCCCATACACATCAGGGGATTCCACGCCCTGCACTTAATCGTCCCCTAATGCTGGACACTCAGGTTGCTGGCAAGTTCTCACTTAGCATACAGGATATCTTGAAATCAACTCATGGCAATAGCTATCTAGGATCTAGATAGCATTCAAGGGAAAGTAACTAATTTAGAAAGAAAGCACTGTGTGGTATACCCCGGCACCTCCCAGACAAAAGACTTTTGTCTTAGGTTGGAGGCCTGCACCTCGTTGGCCTAGCCAGCGCCAGTTTCTGCGTGGCTGCCCCACACCCCAGGGGGAGGCCAGCGATGGTGAGAGACAGTGCTGGCCTGAGTCTCAGCTTTCCTGCTCTTACAGGGAGGACAGGACTTCAGCCATCACTCCCTGTCACTCTCTTCCTTCCACTGATTAGAGTCTTCAGACCTAGACTTGGAACTACAGTATCTCCTGCTCTTAGGACTGGTTTGCTTAATGGGGAAATACCACTGGTGTTGGTAGCCACAAACTCAGGCTACGTGGGAAGGTTTGAATAAAACAAGTGGCTCTGAATACCCACCAGGGTTGAGCCACCTCATAGAAACATGAAACTATGTCATTGTCCAGAAGGTGTTCACCAAAGGCAAAAAGTTGCAAGCAGAATATCACTTTGTCATTTATCATGCACACCAGAATTAATAACAGTACCTTTTTTTTTTTTTTTGCCATGGAACCCATACTCATAAAGTTCAATAAAGACCCACTATCTACAATGCCCTGGAGTGTAACAGCACTCTCTTGTTTGTTGGCTCCCACCATCACCCACAACAACTCTGCACTGTGGGCCTGGCATTACTGGAATCCCCGGATTCTCCAGAGATGACACTGTCATCTGTGGATCTTCATGTCAATCCCACAGGTCCACACCTGGTATGTGGCAGAACTGGAAGCCAGCTCCAGAGCAGCACTTTCCTCATCCGCCCCAGCTCCCTAAAATGGACCAGGTAGATAGTCTTACCTATTTGGGGACAAGTTTGCTAGCCCCTGTGGGTCTCAACACGGAGAGAGCCACTGCAAGTGGCTTTGTTTTTGCCCTCAGGGTCCTATCTGCACCTGACCTCTGACCCTGTATGTTCCAACCATTCTCTACTCTGTCATCTTGGCTCCAAAGTGAAGGAAAGCCCTGCCTTCAGCTCAGTGGACTAGTGAAAATGGTGGTAGGTGGGGCAGGTGGCTGCCAGTCGGTTTGACCTTGAGAAGAACTGTCAGTAGGCTGTAGTTCAGGGCTTAGCAGGGCCCACAGGGCAGTGGATCTACTTTATGAGTGTGGGCTCTGGACCGTAGACCTGGTTTCGAGTCCTCTGTCTACCATTTGAGATGTGTAACCTTATGCAGGTGACTTAGCCTCTCTGGGCCTCAGTTCCCTCAGCTGTAAAGCAGAGCTGATCACAGTAGGTAAGTTATGGAGCAGTTGAGGGGATTATGTGAAGAAGCAGAAGTAACGCTGTTAGGCTGGCCTAGGTAAGCCGTCAAGATACTGTAGCTTTTATGATTCAGGAGCCAGGAAAACAGTGCCCTTAATCTGCTGGTGACTGGTGTTCCCACACTGGCCACCTGAAGGCCTCACAAGGCCTACCACGTCGACATCCCTGCGTTTAGGTCAGTAACCTTCAGGCAGGGAAAGTTTTCTCATGACTGCCACATGTGAGCGAGCACATCTCTAAAGGGCCAGCGGATCGGGCAAAAGCCTAAACAGGGGCCTTTGCCTGCGTTTCCTGGACACCGGCCTCTGAGGCCACAGGGTTTGCTTTCAGGCTTCTCCCCACAGCCCGCTGGATCTCCCTTCTTCTCGGTGCCAGTGGCCAGCTCTGCCCGGCCAGGCCACCGTCGCAGGCTTTGTTCCCACGTGGGTGAAGTCTTTGGAAGCGGAGAGGTCATTCGTTTACTGTCACCTCAGACGCGGGCAGGCCCTGAGTAAGGCCACCGCGGGAGCAGGGCGCTGCGCCTCTGTGGAGTAGCGAGGAATTCAGCGAGACGTCTTCTAAGTCTATCGAACTGCAGAATTCCTTACAAACCCAACAGGTTTGAGCAAGACGTCATCGCATCCCCACCTTTGAGAGGTCATGTACACACACGGGCGTGCGCCCGCCACGCGACGTCCCTGACACCCGTGCACGCGCACGCGCACGCACACGCACACGCACGCCTGTGTGCACGCGCCCGCCGCTCCGCCTTCTCCAGTGAGAAAGGACGGCGTGCGCGGCCACGAGGACGGGCTGAGGTAAACGTGCACGTTCCGCGGACCCCTTGTTCTTTGTCCCCGCAGTCAGGTCCCATACGGCGAAGGACGCGGCGCCCAGCGGCGCCTGACGTGAGGTCGCGGGCCACGCCGGGCCGCGGCGCCTCCACTCCGCGCCAGCAGGGGGCGCTGCGCTCCGCGGCCGGGAGGCCCGGCGCCCCGGTGGTGCCCGGGAAGCAGGTCTGCGCCCCCCGCCGCCGCCGCGGCGACGCAAAGGATGACACACCGGCTTGACGAGGGCCTTTGTCACGAGCAACGGGGATCTGGCATCTGGCGTCACCGCACAATGGAAAACAAAGTGCTTCTGCCTGGCTGGCCAGAGTGCGCGTTTGGTCAGCACGGATGCCAGGCATTTACAGGCAGAATGGAGCTTAGGACCTGCAGTGACTCAGAGTCGCTTTCTGTAAAGCAGAGTCAACATTGCTCTTCCCCTCACTCTGGGCTGTTACTTGAATTTTGGGGTCACCGTTTGTTTTTATGCTAACCAAAGAGATCTGAGTATTTCATAAGAACTTTTCTTTTTTCTTTTCTGTTTTTGGAAGGGGCACAGCACCAACTTGGGACAGATCCTAGTGTGAGATTGTTGTCACTCTTAGCTCCCAAAATAGGTTGGTCTTATATATTATTTACATGTTCAAAAGTGTGCTGTATAGAAATTCAAGTAAAATTTGCAAAATCTGTCCCTGGCAGGAAGCCCTGGAGAGGTTTGTTCACTAGCGAGGACGACAGATTGGACCAAGGAGTGCCCTGACTGGTGAGGGGAGGGAAAAACTAGCCCGGGCATTGTGTTGAGTACCTGGAGTCAGTCCCAGGTACTCAGGAGGCTGAGGCAAGAGGCTCTCTTGAACCAAGAGTTTGAGGTTGCTGTGAGCTATGATGATGCCATGACGAGAGAGAGAAAGAGAGAGAGAGAGAGAGAGAGAGACTGTATCAAGAAAAAAAAAGGTAACTTATCAACACACAGGTTGAAAACAGTGCTTTAGTCACTTTGTAAGATTTGAGGTTTGCAGACTAGGTAAGGCAGATTCACACCGCTTTAGAGATGGAGGACTGAGACTCACAGAAGGCTTCAGTGAGTTTCCTGAGACCGTGGATGTTAGAACTGCAGCCGAGTTTTCTGGCTCCCAATCCAGACCTTTATGCTCTTGGAGTTCGTGGGGGAAGACCAGGTATAGGTCTAAAAAATGCCTCATTCCATTTTCAGGGGTGATGAGGTCAAATGCCTCATACAAATCAAAGTCTTGTCAAAAAAGGCCATAAGCATGTTGCCCCCCAGCTCTCAGGCGGTGCTACTGCCTGACAAACCAGGATTCACAGAGCAGGCCCCTCAGGGCGCAGCTGCAATATTGCTCCCTATTCTCAGGTTGACAGCACTGGCTGTGTGTCATTTGAGAAGAGAGTGGAACGTCAGCTAGGCTTCCTGTCCTGAGGATGGCTTGCACGGGGATCCTGCCAGTGTTTCTAGTGTCTTTTTCTGGGACAGGGAGCCTATGGGCTCAAGGTGACATGTAGCCCTCTAGATCCCCAAGTGTAGCATCTTGACTGAATCCAAACTTCACATAACAAATCCCTTTATTATAAAGACTTAGTCAAAGGGACACATGATGACTCATTCTTTGTGGTCGCTCGAGTCCCTTCAGCCACGTTTCACTGACTCACAGGTGCCCTGATGGGACTGGCCGATGGAGAGAATCAGCATGGAAAGCCCAGGAAATGCCCCAGATCGCCCTGTGGGTTTGTGCTGAGTCTTCAGAATAAGTTTATAATAGCTTAGCTTACAGAATTCTAGAGTTTCACTGGTCACCCCTCTTCATGCTGAATTGGGAAAAGGATATATTCTGGGGTAGAGACAAAGGGAACTGAGTGAAGCAAACATGCGTAGGTCGGTTTTTTTTTTCCCAGCAGCCCATTGCTCCCTGCTGCTTTTTTCATGCCAGCTGGATTTCCCAAAGCCCTTGTCTGGGACAGAGGCTTCATGGTGAAACAGCTGAGTCACAACTTTGCCCCCGCTGCACTGCAATTACAAACGTTATCACTTCATCCGACATAGAAGGGTTGGTGGTTGGAAATGAAATCTTCATGACGAAGAAGCTCTTTGGAAACAGCAAAACTGCCTTCCTGAAGTGAGGGTGTTCTCCGAAGTCTGGAGCCGGGGTTATAAAGACCCAGAGGAGTCATCTCCGCCTTCCCCTTTCTACAAAAATGAGAGTTACAGTATCAAGCGAACGGCGTTCTAGGACAGTTCCTGGTTGTCTCAGCATCTCTTCCAGTTACTGTGTCTTGTGTCCTCGGCACACACGACTTGCTGACATCCCGCCCCGGGCACCTCCGTCTCTCCTCCTCTCTTGTTCTCTTCGCTGTGCTGTCTCCCTTGACCTTACGCAAAGTCACCTTCACTAGGAAGTCTTCTTGTCCCCTTCTTGGCCTGCTTGGCCTATTATTTTACTTTTGAGACTTAAAACAAATTCTATCCTCAGGGCATTCTCTGTGTGCACCAGTTCTCCTGGGTGAAGGCGACCCCTTCTGATGGCTTTTTATTTCCCCTTCTGCCTGTTCCTTCCCATGGGTGATCTTGGGGTGAGTGGCGTCCAACTTCAGATCTGAAGTCCAAGTCACAGCAACCAAATGTCCTTCCACCCAGGCTTAAGAACAAAGGCTCCTTGCACCAAAGCGCATATGAACGCCCCCCCCCCCCCCACTAGCCAGGGCTGCAGACTAATTAAGTTTCATGTTCCTCCTCTACCCAAATGTGATCTCGCCGATGCCATCTCCGATTAGATGACAAATCCGGATATTCCTACCGCATGGTTGCTGTTTGCCACATGCTTCCTGGACAGATTTCTAGGTAACCTTAATGTCTGGGCTTCTGGGGAAGGAGGAGTAGAAAATAACTCCCCTCTTCAGTAAGTGGTTTTAAAGATATAACAGCATTTAAAAGCTTTTAAAGAGCAGTTCTCCCCTTCCAGCGGCTCTGGCTGTTTGCTTAGTGATAGGAGCCTCCGAATAGCTTTGTGCTTGGCAACATCTGCCCGGGACAGAAGGCAGGTTTAGAGCCTGAAAGATTGATTTCTCCTTTGTAGGGCTGTCCATGAGGGGCGTGGGAGAGAAGGCCCTGGGGGCAGCAGTGGTCAGGGAGGTCTGCTTCCCCGTACATGCTTCGATCATGTGTGAGTCTCAACAGACCCTTTGTCTGCCGTGGGCCGGTTTGTCCTGGCAGTCCTAAGGCAGTGACCGGGGACCTGGCAGGTATGAGGCCTTTCCACCCACTCTCATGTCCATGCAAAACCTGCTGGGGAAACGTCCCCAAACTGCATGCATGTTTTGAATTGATGTGGCCGTAGTGTGACCATCCAGGTTGCTCTGGTGCCGCTGGATTCTACGGCTCTCACTAGGCCTGACTGTCTTGTTTTAGAAGCTGGGAGGAGCTTGCCCCTGTGCCAGGGCTTGGGGTTTGCCTTCCCCAGAGCATTGAGCAAGAGCCTCATGTTTACAAAAGTCCCAGGCCCTGTGATCTCTTCCTGCCAGGGCAAGAGGAGGAGGAGGAGGCACCGAGCATCATGGACGGCCTGTGACTTCTGACCTCTGGGGCTCTGAAAATAATTGTTTTTTTTTTTTTTAGAGACAGAGTCTCACTTTATCACCCTGGGTAGAGGGCTGTAGCGTCACAGCTCACAGCAACCTCAAATTCTTCGGCTCAAGCGATTCTCTTGCTCAGCCTCCTGAGTAGTTTCGACTACAGGCACCCACCACAATGCCCAGCTATTTTTTGAAGAAGTCCAATGCGCTATCCATTGTGCTACAGAGCCAACCTCAGCTATCTTTAGAGACGAAGTCTCGCTCTGGCTCAGGCCAGTCTCAAACCTGTGAGCTCAGGCAATCCACCCGCCTCGGCCTCCCAGAGTGCGAGGATTACAGGCATGAGCTGCTGCGCCCGGCCCTGAAAATATAATTTTAAACTTCTCATTGTAAAGCAAATCAATCGATCTTCTGAACACAGTTTTATTTTTTTTCAAAAGTATTCATAAAATTGTACATAAAAATACCTACACTGTATTATAGATGTTTTTGGCAAGGTAGTTTTTCTTAAGTGCTTTTTTGATTCCTTTAAGAGATGTATACGCTACACCTGGTTTATTATTTGTTTATTTTTTATATTTATATACATATATGTATATAAATCTGTAAATATACATCTATACATACATATATATATATATCAAAGTTTTTAAAAAACCGAGTGCCCATCCAGTATTTGGTGATAACAAGGGCTGCTGAAATCAA
Source organism: Perodicticus potto (assembly GCA_963574655.1). NCBI lineage: Eukaryota > Metazoa > Chordata > Mammalia > Primates > Lorisidae > Perodicticus > Perodicticus potto. The sequence continues at coordinate 13,831 of CAUYRH010026294.1, forward strand.
CCCCATATCTTCTTAAGGCTTTTTTCACCAACTGGTATGACCGAGAGCAGAAATGGCTCGGCCACACCACATAGCAACTGGGAACCCACCCAGGCTGATCCTTATGGGTGTTTCACCCATTGACTTCTCTACCTGGGTGTGCAAACTCCTTCTGACAATTTAGGGAGAATTTGGTTACTCAGAACCTCCTAGGTCATAAAATAAAAATACCCATGCCCATTTTATATAGTGGGTCTACATGGAACCTAATAAAATATGGCCGTATGTCATTTGGAAGACATGAGAGGGTGGGCTCATGACATTTTTTCTACGTATGTGAAGAGATACTGTATGTATTTAGTGTCCGTCACCTCTGGGAAGATGAAGTTTCTAAACTACCAACGAACTGAGGCATAAAGCTTTATCCTTCGACTTTAAAGACCCTGAATGCACTGAAGTCTACTACAATTGCCCCGACTAACTGGGGCCATGGGAGATGGAACAGTAGGCACTGAGTAGTTGACGTGAAGGCCAATCGAGGCTGGACAGGTTCCAGATTTCCAGCAGGATTTAACTTTCTGAGTAACTGGAGAGCAAGTGTAGGACCCGTCTATAGGATTCTAGAAAGCAGGACCTTTCAAGTCCCCAAGAATCAAAAGATTAAGATTCATTTTCTGCTACCCCACCCTCAAAATAAAGACTATTCAAGTCACAGCACAAATACAAAAAATTCTCCCAGGGTGACCACCTAGTTAAAATATTTTGAATTTTCCCTTTCCCTCTGTGAATGGCTATTGTCCTAAGCATGTGCTGTTAGCTACCTCAGCACACCTGGTGAGGCAGAACAAGGTGGGGAGGCATTGGAGGGAATCTGAGCAAGGCCTGGAACAGCTCTGGCCAGAGGCTCGCAGGCCTGCCTGGCCTAGGGCCAAAAAGAATAAAGGGATAGCCCCAGCATGTGCTCCAAGTGGGTGGATTTCAACATGCACGGAATGGCTCCTATTAGGTCCTGAACGCTGGGTACTTAGCACACTTACTTTGTACACATCTATCTCCTGGTTGGAAGGCTGGAGGCAAACAGATCATTAGGAAAATAACCACAGAACTAAGTACACTGGAGGAAGTAGGCAGCAGGTCCTGGACAGACCAGTGTGGCTCCCAGTCCTTCGTGAGAGATGAGAGGCCAAGCCAAACCGATGTGTCTGTCCCTCCAAGGTCAGTCAGCCAGGCTTTGTCAGACCAGGAAGGGAAGGGAGTTTCAAAGGGCCTTTTGTGGAATATACACAGCTCTGGCCCCTGAGATTCAAATCAGGATCTGGAAACTTGTGTAGCAACCGCCCGCATGCACACTGCCTGGATACGAGCAGGCCCTCCAGTCTCTCTCTTTTTTCTTTTTTTTCCCTCTCCTTTTCTTTTTATAAGAGCTAAGGTTTCTCTGTAGTGGGGAAAGATAATTTTTTTTTTTGACAAAGTCTTTCAATGTCACTCTCTGTAGAGGCTGTGCCATCACAGTTCACAGCAACCTCAAACTCTTGGGCTTAAGCGATCCTCTTGCCTCAGCCTCCCAAGTACCTGGGAGTACAGGCATCCACCACAATGCCCGGCTATTTTTTGGCTGCAGTTGTCATTGTTGTTTGGCAGGCCTGGGCGGGGTTCAAACCTGCTAGCTCCGGTGTATGTGGCTGGTGCCCTAGCCGCTGAGCTACAGGCTCTAAGCCTAGGAAAGAGATTATTAAAAACAAAACAAAAATCTTTCCCAATTGCAATAGAAAATGACCAAAAGCTGAAGTTCATTTAGTTACTTGTAACGTGGAACTGAACAAGTTAGATGATATTTTTTTGTTGGATGCTATTCAAACTATATACAAAATGTATTTTAAAAAATCAAGACATTACTGTTGTATTATAGGTCATGCTGCCCGGTGGCAGCATGGGGAACTCATTAAATACATATATATAATGTAAGTATGTATTTTTACATACATATAAAATACATGCATATGATATATGTATATAAAATAAATATATATGATGTAGTACATACAATACATATGTATATGTACATAAAACACACATACATGATACGTGTACATAAATACACATAGATGATAGGTGTTTCTCAAACCAAACCAACTGATGGGTGGACCAACAGTAAACATGTTGAAAATTGAAAAGTAACATAAGATTCTCAGTTGTTTCTGTTTCTTTTGTTGGGTCCCCTCTGCATATCGTGTGTTTCTCCGAGTGGCCCATGGCACCTCTCCGTGCCTTTGTGAACTACAAACAGTAAGAACTCTCTCTCAGAAAACCTGGGCATTGCGCCTGTGTTTACGGCTTTGCTCCTGAGGCTCATTTAGTCTCCAATCAGCACACGGTTCATCTTTGTCTGTCGTGTTTACTCAGTTTTACTAGAGCAGCAGCATCAAGGGCTCTAGGCCCTTCAGACTTTGTGCTGTGAGAAGACCAGGGCCAGGGAGCAGAGCCTCTCTGCCCTCCCTCACCCCGACTCAGGTCCCACTTTCCAGTCTGTGGCCTCCCCCTGGTCTTTGAGGTTCTCTGAAATTCAGCTTTTGCAACTGCTTACCTTACAGAGTTGTTATGGACATCAAACAGAATAATGACTAGGAAAGCACCCCTCAAATGCTGATCATGTGGTATGATTAGCAAAGCTTCTATTTTATACCAAGACAAAGGAGCACTGGTGGTCATTCATTTGGTATGTTTTCTTCTTCTTCTCACCATCCTTTTTACACTTTTTCCCCTTCTATTTCTGTCCATGTTTCTCTTTGCATTTTCTAACTATAAAATGATGTCATCGTTATTGAGTCATGACTGAGTCAGCTACTAAGAACAAGAATCAGCTGAAACTTGTTGGAAAATAATCTTAAATCCAGTAGGACCTGACATGATATGATGAAGTCGATTTCTGTTGGAGACAAAGAATCTTCTTTTATTGTCAAGTTTTAAATGAAACCTTAAGTCAAGTTTATAAGCTGTTAACTTCTACGGCAAAGAACCAGAAACTCAATGGGCAACAAATAAAGAGTCAGAAGAATTTACAGAAGCTGTGGAGGGCAATTTTGACCCTGTAGGCCTCATCACCTGTAATCACCCTTGAAGACAATGTCATAATGTGAGCAGGCTGAGTAAAGGAGGCCGGGGATCAGCCCTGGGGTGAGCAATGGTTTGCCTTGTCGTCCTGAAAGCTCGCTGACAGTAGGCTCTCTTTTTCTCCATCCTTTCATTGAAATGTCTTGGCACATTTCATAGGGATGAACCCCTATGAGAAGTCTACACCTAAATTAAATTCCTTAAGCATTAATCATTATCATCTGCCCTATTTCTATTATGATTAATGGATCTAGAACCAGCAATTAAAGTTCATCTGTGAAACGTAGTACAGGGAAGCTCAGTCTTTGATTTTAAAACGTGGGCCCTTTTGGACGTCTGGTAGAGTTCTTGACCCCTTCTAAGAATCATGTTTTTAAAAGCATAAAACAAAATACATAAGATAACAAGAAAACCAATTATTTTCAAGTATTGTTATCAAAACTTTAAAAAAATGTGATATAGTTACATAGATGCTTTTTATTAATACCATAAATAAGATCTCTGATGCCTTCAAAATAGTGATGAATGTAAATGATACTTCAAGTCACTGGCAACAACCGTTGGTGACGAAGTCACAGGTAACTAGTTTTGTTTGTTGCCTACCTTCACAATCGAAAGAAATGCTAAATTTCAGTTACTAGTTGTGAAAAATAAATGGGTCTTTTCCCCACTCACATTTATAGACCCTCCAAATTCTATCTATGAGTTCCTTGGGTATCGTAGATCCAAGGTAAGCTCCCTTGATGAAGTGGCTTCTTTGCTCCTGGTTCAGTGGACAGTCAGACAGACTAAACAGAACAGCATTACCTGTATCTTCTTGGTATGCGAGTATCTGCTCGTAAAACCCAACTTTCACAGTTCATCAACTGGCAGGCTCTGCAGTATAATAGTAAGAAATGGTAAAATTCATTTGGGAGTGGCAATGAATGTCTATCTCCTTTGTGTTTTTACTCAGGTGACCAGTATTTCTATCATACATAGTCAAGTTTTTAGGCTACTTTTCACAATAAACTTTTAGAGTCATCTTGACTTTGAGGGCTTCTAGGCCTCTGAGGGAAGCTAAGAAGGCCAGTACAAAAGTCGGTTAGCAGCCGGATAAAAGTAAGTAAGGCCCATATCGAGATGTGGCATCAGAATGGGAGCAGGAAGGGGCGAGAAGTGTTTAGGCTAAGGCACGGAAATGAGCCCAGGCTTGACAGAGCTTTGCACAACTTGACCCCGAGCCCCCTGGCCTGGGGCGGCGAGAGTGTGGACACAGTGAAGGCATTTGCACCCACGTCCCCAGCATGAACTGACATATCATATGAGTTGAAATCAAAACAGGGCCCCCTCCCCCGCTTTTTTTTTTTGGCTTGAGGAAACTGGTTTTACTTTAGGGGCTAAAAAGAGGCAAAGCGTGTACCAGTTTCCACAATTAGGTGATATCTTTATAGAAGGTGTTCAAGAAAGATGAAGTTTTTAATAGACCTCACAGGTAATATACTTTAACCTTTCAGTGACATAGTTTTGAATTCTGGCATAACTTTTTATGAGCTGGTGCTATCAATGTTTTTCTTTCAATGTGTATGTTTTTTGTGGCAAATTATACTGGCATAGGCCAAATTTTATTTTTATACATGTATGTGGATCATTATGAAAGTTTTGTGATACACAAAAATCGAACATAAAATACATGTGATGGAAACAAATGAAGCCTCCAGCAGCACAGATAAGCTGGCACAGGTGAATCAGAAAGCACGCTGCAAACTATGTTTCTTGGACGTGAAGTCAGGGACCATGATACGGTCTGTCTCAATACCTAAGTGGTGACCTGCATATTAGCTAATATATACAAAGAAGTTAGATAAAGAAGTCACTTTTAGAAAGTAAATCGAAGAAATCTATCAAGTGTAGAACATAAATAATCAAGTAAATGAGGTGAAATCTATATTAATTAGTTTGACGTAAGCACGTCAAATTGTATTAAAAAAACATTGTACTCCACATATGCATAAATGTATTCATGATCTATGTGTATTTGACTTAATAAAAAAAAAGAAAAGAAAAGAAATCAAAGGATGGTAAACCCCAGGGCTGACACCAGACTGCTCACACTCCCTTCCTGCTTGCTCCTGAGTCACATACGCGATGTTTCCAGATACAGGCCTGGGGGAGCCACACATGCTTTGATAAGGGTTGAGTCAAAACGGGGTGGGGGAACTGCTATGAATAGACAAAAAGGAAACTCAGGCTGGTGGCAGGCTTAGGAAATGTGGAAATGAGATCATGTTCAGAGAAGAACAAATTTAATTTTTCTTTGGAAAACAGCCTCTTCTCTGCAATGGGAAATCACATGTAGTCCAGCCAATAGAAAATACTGTGGTGGTGAAGAAACTGCCAGGTTCTCTGGACACAGCTGCGGACGTCCCTGCTGCAGGGGAGGGTTGGGAGCCGAGGTAACCTGGAGTTTCCAGGTCAGGGCTGGCTGTCATCAGGGCACTTTGTCCACAGCGATCTCACTGTGTCTCAGGACATCTTCATAATGTCCTTTGATTTCTGCTTCTGAGCAGCAGGGGCCTCCGTTGGACGTCAGCTCAGTATAGTGGGTCTAATAGGCACTTCCCCGAGTGGAAGGCCACTGAGCTCCATACTACACTCAGTGGTGACACCGGCCCAGAGAATCAGCTCTCTTTCCATTCCCTCTCACAGATGAGTAACGCCCCAGTCATAGTTCTATCCAGGGAATTAGCTTTAAAATTTGACTATGAAAAAAATATTACCATGCCGTTTCCTGGAACTCATCTTTGCTATGTTTTAAAAATGGACTTGTGAAACATTTGGGGTCTCTTGGTCCCAGGAAGAATTTGTCTCCTCTTCATAGAAGCCATTTCTTTCCTGGAATATTTTTAAAAACCACTGCACACAACAGCATTCTGGGAGTTGTGGGAGGATTAAGAATGACCTTTAGCTGAGGAATGAGGCAGTACAACCGCAGCAAATTCTGACCTATTTTCTTTTTATGTGTATAATGTTTCACCTCTATGGAAAACATTGGCCACGTCCAAGCTGGTCTGAAGCAGATCCTAAATATTCTCAGAGAAATGGTCTTTAATCAGAAGAAAACTTGTCTAAATGCACACAAGGGTAAAACTTAGTTCAAACTTGCAAAACGTGTCTCCTACCCAAAGAGAGGCTGGGGTTTCTTTTCTTTTCTTTTTTTTGCATTTTTTGCAGTTTTTGGCCAAGGCTGGGTTTAAACCCGCCACCTCCGGTATGCCCTACTCCTTTGAGCCACAGGCACCGCCCAGGCTGGGGTTTCTTTTCAAAAGAGGAGACTTTGCCTCCTGCTCCCGGTGGAGGTTTGGGGTGGCTGCTGCTCCTTCCGAGCAGGTGCTGTGGTAGCTCGGAGACTGCTTTCCACGCACCAGTGTTACCTGGCAGTTTGAAGAGCACTTTCACAAAGGTTACCTCATCTGATGCTAGACAATGGTATAGGTAAGGGTCAGACACGTACATGACAGATATAATTAACAATCGGTAAAGTAAGAACTTTCATTTTTTAAAAGCCATTGTATGTTTTAGATAGTTAATACAACAGGGCAATGGAAAAATGAATCATGTTATATAAATAGACTTAATTTGGAAAGAAATTAAATATTTGTAAAACACCTACTATGAGCCAGGCACGGTGCAAGAATCTTGACATATATTATTCTGCTCGATCCTTGCAACAGGTTGGTATCGTTAACCATTTTAACAAAGGGAAACTGAAAAAGAAAACGAAGCTGTCAAGTTCAGAGAGGGCTGTTTCACTGAGGGCGCAGAGCGATGTGTGATCTGGGAGGGGACCCGGACCTCGCCATCACCCTATGAATGTTGTCTATCATTCTTCCTCTTTCCTTCTGACTTTTGGCACACCTTTGAGAGAACGTGATCATATTCTTGTCACACTCTCCATCGCTCTTTTCATCGTCGTTATCACTGTCATAATCATGGTGATCATTCGGTCACGCCATTGAACGTACCCCATTATAGTTACTTACAGATTTCTCTCACTCATGTCACACCATATGTTCCTTGAAAGTAGGTCTCCAGTCTTACTCATCGTTATATTTTAAGTGGTGTCTTATATACTGCTCTGCATCTATTATATAGATAAGTGGGTTTTTTTGAGACAGAGTTTCACTCTGTGCCCTGGGTAGAGTTCTGTGATGTCACAGCTCACAGCAACTTCAAACTCTTGGGCTCAAGTGATCCTCTTTCCTCAGCCTCCTGAGTAGCTAGGCCTATAGGCGCCCAGCACAACACCTGCTAATTTTTCTATTTTTAGTAGAGACAGGTCTCACTCTTTCTCAGGCTGAGCTCTCCTGAGCTCAAGCAATCCTCGTACCTTGGCCTCCCAGAGTGCTGGGATTACAGGCCTTGGCTGTGGCACCCGGCTGTCATAAGTGTTTTTGAATGAAACTAAGTGAAGCAAAAAGCTCGTAACCTAGGGAGCTTATAAACTTGAGTGTTTTTTAAAAGTTTTTATGTTCTAGTTAAAAGACAGTGGTGTAAAGTATGTTTTCTCTACCCCCTTCCATGAAACCTACCAAAATAATTTTTAAAAATTGAAATGTTGGTATGAATAGTACCTATAGAATGAAATCAGGAAATAGCTACAGTATCAAATGACATTAGCTGCCAAAAATGGGGAATCTGGCCGAGCTACAGATGCCTGAGCACATCTCTGGATTCCATTTAGGATACAGAGTTCTCTGAAAGCAGGTGGCCTGAGGGGCCCCTGTGATGTCTTCACTCTGAACAGCTGGTGGAATGCCACGCGAATGCTAACAAAGAGAGAACGCGGCGACTGCTAACAGAGAACACGGCCGGTCAACAGGGACCAGCAAAAGGCCAGACTGTGCGGGGAGGTGTCCTCTGAGTTTCTTCTGGAGCCTGGGATTGGTGAGTCAGGACTGGGCGTTTCACTGTTCACTGCACCCACTATATATTATTTGAAATTTTTGCAAAGGGTAGAAATGACTTTTCACAAGAATTGAGGGAAGACAAAGGACACATTTTTGGCTTTACTGGATCACCGCCGTGATGGTTGACGAGTCAGGGAGAGAAGGGGGAAGACGGTGGTAGACGGTGCTCTGCTGAGGGGCCTTTAGATCCTGTTCCCATCCTGCGTCCCATGGCACCTGCTGTCCTTGGCTTGTGCCTTCTGCTTCTTTCTGTCGCGCTCTGGACTGTGTGGTGCTCTGACCTCACCTTTTGGTTTCTGGTTCCAATCATTACCTCATCGTTTGGACTCGGTAGCTGGCAGAGCCTCCGATTCGCCACTGCTAGTGGCTGCCTCTGGCCACTTCTGGATGCCCTTCTGTGGAGCCTGAATCACCTGTCACCCAGAAGACACAAGTGCAAAGGAAACATTTGCATTTCTGTAAAGAGGAACTTACAACCTTAGGTCTCCGGTCAGTGTCTGTCAGTGTCTACACTAACTCTTAGTAAGCAAAATTTAGTGTCTGTGGGTTAGTGTCTAATTGGCACCAGTAATTACTCAAAATCAAAGAGGCCTGTAGCCTAGGATGGTAAAGAGAGTGGACTGTCCAGCCAGACTGTCAGATTCACAATCCAGCTCTGTCACAAGCTGTGTGGCCCTGAGAAAGTTACTCTGCCTCTCTGAGTCCCATCCATACAATGGAAACAATATTCACAAGTTACTATGCGGAGATGATGTAATTACTTTCAAAGTGCTAGAGCAGGGCCAGACAGGCAGAGCTACACAGCAACTGTTAACCAGAATCTGTTTCCTCTGCGTATCTCCCGAGGATGCTCAGCTCCGACTTTCAGACTCTTGGTCCCTTGAGGACTGGAACTTTGTTGTGTCCCCTGTGCCATCCTCACAGCCTAGAATGGTATCCCCATGAGGGAAATGTGCCACAACCATGGGTTTTACGGATCAGTGACTCCCCACACTGAGCGAGGGATCTGGGCGCTCTGCAGTCATCACTCACAGTGCCATCTCCTCCCACGAACAGCCTCCTCTGCTCACGTGCCAGGGCCCGGGACAGGGTCAGCAGAGCAAAACCTCGGCTAGTAGCATCAGAAACTGTTGTATCTGGTGTGGCTGAAATTAGCTCAGTGACACTCAAGGGTTGATGAATAGAAGGCATTTCAGTTATATGAGTATCAATTCCATTTTTTACAAAACATACAGATTTAGGGCTACAGTCTTATTCCGAAAGGAAGTATTGCTAAAGGACTCAAAACTTAACATCACAGTCGCACTTCTGGAATTAGGTTATAAAAGACAGTGGCATAGGTCACTTGTGCCCCCCCCTTTGGGAGAAGCCAGCTGTGCCATGTGTGAGGACATTTGGGCAACCTATGGAAAGTTCCAAATGGTGAGGAACAGGGGCTCCAGTCCAGAACCACGAGAGTGAGCTCGGAAGGGGGAGCTCCAGGACCGTCCGAAGTTTGCTTACAAGCTTGTGAGATACTCCAGACCCAAGCCACCCGACTAAGCTGCTCCATGAATCCTCTTAATAATAAATGTTTGTCATTTTAAGCTAAATTCTGGTATAATTTGTTACACAGTAACAGACCTACATTTGGAAATTGTTTTTAGGACATTTAGTCTACTTCGTTATTATTTCTTGGGTGACTAGTTGTTTATGGAGAATATTCATGAAACCAAACAGGAAAAATAATACGTTTCCAGAAATACTGTATTAATCTTTAAACTATATGGCCATCACAAAATTTAGCTTTCTTTTTTTCTTTTTTGAGACAGAGTCTTACTTTGTCACCCAGGCTAGAGTGCTATGGTGCCAAAGCTCACAGCAACCTCAAACTCCTGGGCTCAAGCAATCCTCCTGCCTCAGCCTCCTAAGTATCTGGGACTATCGGCACTCCCCACAGTGCTTGGGTAATTTTTCTATTTTCAGTAGAGATGAGATCTTGCTGTTGCTCAGGCTGGTCTTGAACTCCTGAGCTCAAGCAATCCTCCTACCTTGGCTGGAGTTACAGGTATGAGCCACCATGCCCAGTCCAAAATCTAGCTTTTTGTCATCTTAGATTTTATAGGAGGTAGGGGTTGAGACAATGGGCAGTTTTGGAGTTGTTCTTTACAGTTTTATAAGTTAACTTTTCTGAGTACAGTTAGAGCAAGGAGTTTTTAGGGATAAAGAAACTTGCAGAAGTGCCAAACCTCTTTATTGCTTTTCTTCTTTTAAAAATTATACCAAAGCTATATATCTCTAATTTCCTAAAAGTTATTAGAAATAGGTGGCAATAAATATTACCAAGTAATACAGTTACTAAAACAAAGATGAAATGACCCCTCCGTCTGTCTGAAGTAAGACAGTCAGTGACAACTGAGCACGGGACCCAGTGGGCAGTTTCCCAGCAGGACAGCATGGTGGGCTTTCAAGTTCTCATTACGTAATTTAAGAAAGTACCTAATTTCAGTTCACCAGGATGGAGATACTTTCCCCCCAGCATAAATCTCATAAGAAAACTTTGTTACGTGGTTTTACAAAACATGGAGACAAACAAGAGCTGCAAAGTGACTGTGCAGACAGTGTCCCCAGCAGAGTCCCCAGCCCACTGCTTCTTACAGTCCCGGCTCCCACACACATGGCCTGACAGGTGGGGAGCTACAGCCTCACCCATGTCATTCGGGGGACCTGCCTGAGGCACGCTGTGGCCTCTCCTCCTTCTGGGAGAGCATATTGACATATTAAAAGTTGTGAAAACTCCTTCAGAAAAAGAAAATTTTCACCTCTATTAAACCCAGCATTGTATAAATGTATAAGGCAAGAGCAATCTTTTGCGGGGGGTACCTACGCACATTCACTGGCGTTGATCTGGGAGATGCCAAAATCTTACCCAGGAAAATGACCCTCACTTCTCACCACTCATTGGCATCACCTCGGAAAATCTTCCACCCCCTCAGCCCCCCTACCCCAAGAGATTCTGATCATCTGGCCTGGATGGGGGCCTCGGGGATGGTATGGTTTTAAAACTCTCCAGGTGAGTCTAATGAACAGAGAGCCTGGTGAATGTTTGTTCAGCCTCAGATCAGAATCGCTGCAGGGCTTCATACAGTGCTGATTGCTGAGCCCAGCCCAGGAGTTTGGGGGTGGGGGAGTTGGAGCATGGCCTGAGCACTTGTGTTTCCAGCAGGTTCCCAGGGGACACTGCTGGTGCTGCTGGTAGTCAGAGGATGCATTCCGAGAACAATGGGTCAACAGGGCTGGCAGGCTACCCTTGCTGAGTGGAAATGAAAGTTTTAGGGTTGATAATTCAGAGGAAAGGTCCCACAGAGATGCAGGTTTCCCGAAGGGAGGGCTGCAGGTGTCAGGGATGCAAACAGCAGGACTGTACTTTGCACTGAGGGCGCAACAGTCTGGCTGGAAGGCAGGAGGAGGGGAGGTCATGGGGCTGGACGAGAGCCCCAAGGGCTATCAGCAATCCATGCAGTGGCCTCCGCTCTGGGACACGGTAGCAGAGAGGGCTGGCGTTTTCATAGCAGATTGAGGTGTTTGCCTCATTGAAGCAGCCAGGGCAAGGATAGGGCAATGAACATGTTAACTTCTGTATTCAGGGGTGGAGATTTACACCAGCACTCTTAAGAGGAAAAGGAAATTCCAAGGATAAGGAATGGGAGTGGGCTAGGAGGTCTTGCTGGGCCTTCTCGCCAGTCTCCAGGTAAGCTGGAGGATCAGCACCCAGTCGGACCTGGCTCTGCAGGCAGCCCGTGCAGAGCTGTCACCTGCATCCCTGCCTAGTGCTGGTACCACATGGCCCTTCTGGGTCTTTCCTCTTGGTGGCTTGTCCCACCTAACACTAAACATGGCTTAAAGGATCAATTCAGAACACTAGTGAAAATGTTTGGAAAAGGTAGAAAGTGCGTACATTGCTGATCAAGAGAGCACTGACTGCTCATTTTCATCCATGAGGGCTCCTTTGCGCTTTCTCTGACCCCAGGTGTTGCTCCCAGCCGGCTGGTTGGTTTCCTGGTTGCCCACCAAGGGCTGCCTCAGCTTTGCCTGGTGCCGACCATAGATGTCCTTTCTCTTCTCAGAGAAGCTGCCTCTGGGTGGCAGGCTCTCTATGGGCTCCTACCCAAAGCAGGCGATCTTGGCTCTTTGTGCACTCAGTGAGCACCAACCTCCAACCTCAGAGTGTAGGGCTCAGCAGTCCCCTTCCCTCCCCCTGAAACTTTCCCATGTGAAGGCTCATGAACCAGTTTGAGGTCTGCTGGCTATTGAAATGCAATCTCTCTGTTTTAGAAACTTTCCTCAGAACAATGACTTAATTAGCAGTTGAGAAGGCCACCAGATAAGAACCTCCAGGACTGGCTTGGTGCCTGTGGCTCAACGGGCTAAGGGCGCCAGCCACGTACACCTGAGCTGGCGGGTTCGAATCCAGCCCCTGGGGCCCGCCAAACAACAATGACGGCTGCAACCAAAAAATGGCCAGGCATTGGGTGGGCGCCTGTAGTCCCAGCTACTTGGGAGGTGGAGGCAGGAGACTCGCTTGAGCCCAGGAGTTGGAGGATGCTGTGAGCTGTGACGCCACAGCACTCTATCCAGGGTGACAGCTTGAGGGTCTGTCTCAAAAAAAAAAAAGAAAAAAAAGAACCTCCAGGACAAAAACAACAACAAAAAAAATCCTCCTTGGATAAGGCACTAACCAGGAATGCCTGCCCTCAAGAGGGAGCCAGGACTGGGCTGCTTAGTAAGGGCAGACCAGCGACTGGGGAGACAAGCCCAGCAACAGAACAGCAAGGCCCTAAATGGCTTTTGTTAATGAGAAGCAATTTAGATAAACATGTCTGAGAGTGCCAGGGGCCTCCACCTCAGGCCTTCCCACCACCTGTTCACCTTGGTCCCCTCTTCCCACCCAACCAGTGCTGCCTTCAGCTACTTCCCCACAGGGGTCTTGCCCCCGTCCCTCACTGCCCTGGGTCCCCTGACTCACGTCCTCACTGACCTTACGTTGTGCAGCATTGTCCACAGCCGGAATCAACCAGTGTAATTTACATTTGTCATGATCAATGGTACATTCCCACCACCTAGCACTAAGCCCAGGTGCTGGGAGGGACTCCTAAGCCTCTGTTCCGGGGTTTTGGTTTTGTTTTTTTTTTTTTTGAGACAGAGTCTCACTATGTCCCTCTCGGTAGAGTGCCATGGTGTCACAGCTCACAGCAACCACAAACTCTTGGGCTTAAGCCATCCTCTTGTCTCAGCCTCCCAAGTAGCTGGGACTACAGGTGCCCGTCGCAACCCCCGGCTATTTTTTTTTGTAGTTGTCATTGTTTAGCAAGGCCCGGGGGGTGGGGGGGGGAGCGGGTTCAAACCCGCCAGCCTGGGTGTTTGTGGCTGGTGCCCTAGTGGCTGAGCTATAGGTGTTGCCCTGTTCCAGGGTTTCACACAATAGTCTTTGACAGCTTTGGCTGAGGTCCTAACACCGTCTACCCTGACAGTAGAAAGTGAGAGTCAGATCGCACACACAGGACTTGCAGAGGGGCAATCAGATAAATGAGCTTGGTTTCCCTTAGCTTCTGGCTCCTCTGCTATAAGGGGTAGAAGTGGAAAGCGGATGTTGAAAATCACAGACATTGGCTCAGTGCCTGTGGCTCAGCAGGCTAAGGCGCCAGCCACGTACACCTGAGCTGGCGGGTTCAAATCCAGCACGGCCCGCCAAACAATGATGGCTGCAACCAAAAAATGGCTGGGCGTTGTGGCGGGCACCTGTAGTCCCAGCTACTTGGGAGGCGGATGCAAGAGACTCGCTTGAGCCCAGGAATTGGAGGTTGCTGTGAGCTGTGATGCCACAGTACTCTCTCCAGGGTGACAGGTTGAGGCTCTGTCTCAAAAAAAAAAAAGAAAAAAAAAAAGAAAATCAGAGACATTATAGAGACAGCGGTAATGGACTCCCTTTGACCACAAGGCTAATGAGAGCAGCTTTATGAAGACCATTTAGAAAACCTAATTTGTAATTCACAAGTGTGGGGACACAGAGGGCTGGTATGGGATTCATGCCTAAAAATAAAGGCCTGCAGCAGAGTCAAGGATGTGTTTGGGAAGTCACTGCACTGTGTGACGGGAGGGTGTGTGAAAGACCAGTCATACACCTCTCCTGTGAGTGCTGGCATCGTCATTTAAAAGGGGCGTCTGAATGGAGGGGCTTCAACGTGGCTTACTGGAGGCATCTGGTACTTGCCTCCTCTACAAAGAAGAGCCAGAACAGTGAGTAGATGACCACACTTTGAATTATCTGCCTTGGGTCTGCAATCACATTGCTTCTGTCTTCCACAGCCAGCACCTGCTTGTGCTAGGAGGAGCTTCAAGAACAGATCTGCCTTCCCCAGATCTGTTTCCCCTGAGCATGAAGTTCAGGGGCCTTAAAACTGCCCACAGCCAGTCCACCACTGTTGGCAATGAAGCATTCCTGGGGGCCTGAGGTTGGGTCCATCCAACCTGCTGCTACCACCACAGCTGGAGCCCACCAAGAAGTGTGCCCTGCAGGCTTGACACTGGTCTTCCCAGCTCATCATAGCCACCATCCACACCAGTATGAACCACTCAGGACCCAGAGGGTCATCCCACCACCGCTCCTGCCAGCACCAGACCCACTGCTGAGGGGCCCAAGAACTTGCCCACCTGCCTGGCCAACTGCTGCTGTGCTGATATCTGGAGGCCCAAGAATTCAACCATGTAGACTGCCATCACTGGTGCCAGTGTTTGTTACTTTCAGTCCACCACTGTCACCACTGGAGGGTGAGGATAGGTTCACCTGGCATCCTTATTCCCAGAAAAACTTCACCACAGCCTCCATTAATAACTTCACCACTGAGTAAATCATAGATAACAAGGACACTGTTTATAGTTGAGTAAATGACACAGAGACCACACTACAACAGGCACCCAGAGTGCCTTGCCCAATCAAAACCGTAAATACACCTTCAGAAAAAAGTCCTCCCTATGTTGAAGAAACTGAAAGTGTTACACAAGACATCAGTGTAAGGACACAAGATATATGAAAAGCAAGAAATATAATTCCTCCAAAGGCAGACGGTAATTCTGTGGCAACAGATTCTAATCCAAAAGAAATTATGAAATTCTGGATAAATAATTCAAAATAATGGTAATAAAGAAGCTCAGTGAGATATAAAAGCATAGTGAAAAACAATACTAAGAAATCAGAAAAATAAATTCAGGAAATTATTGAGAAATTTATCAAAGTGATAGCATAAAAAAGCACCAAAAATAAATCCTGGAACTGAAGAATTCATCAAATGAAATACAAAATACACTTGAAGCTTCAGCAAGACTAGACTAAGCATTAGAAAGAATTTCAGAACTTAAAGACAGGTCTTTTTAAATAATGTAGTCAGATTAAAATAAAGATAAAAGAATGAAAAAGAAGAACAAAGCCTATATGTCATGTAGGACAGCATAAAGCCACTAAATATTTGATTCTCGCTGTTCCAGAAGATGAAGAGAAAATGACATGGATAGAAACCTGTTTAACAAAGTAATAGCGGAAAACTTCTCAAAGGTAGCAAGAGATTACACAGCCAGATACAAAAATCTCAGATCTCCAAAGAGACACCATGCGAAAGGCCTTCTCCACACCACATTATAGTCAAGTGTAAAAGGTAAAAGTCAATGGGAGAATTTCAAAAACCACAAGAGAAAAGCATTTAGTTGCTTATAAGGGAACCCCCATGAGCTATCAGCAAATCTCAACAGAAACCTTATAAGCCAGGAAAGGATGGAATAACATATTCAAAGTGTTGAAAGAAAAAATAAATGCCACCAACCAAACTATACTACAGCCAGCAAAGTTACCCTTCATAAATGAAGAAGAAATATGGGGTGTCCCAAAGTCACCATATGTGAGAAAAATGGGAAATTGTAGCTGAATGTACTTTTATTCACAAATTATTCATTACAACATTTTACAAAGAGGTGGTCAACATGTAGAGAATATTTAGTAAGGAAAGGTTCTTTTAGCTATAATTCTCCTCTTTCCCTATGTATGCTGACTTTGGGACATCCTGTAAAGTCTTCCCCAGAGAAGTAAAAGTTGAGGGAGTTCATAATTCCTAGATTGGCTGTACAAGGAATGCTTAGGGGAGCCCTACCCCTGGAAGTGAAGGAGTGCTATCATGAAACGACATGAAAGTACAAAAACTCACTGGTAAAAGAAATACACAAATAAGGAAGAGAAAGAACTTAAATGTCACCACTATAGCAAACCACCAAACCACAATGATAAACAATAAGAGAGAGATAAAGAAATGAGGAATATACAAAACAAATTAATTAATAAAATGACAGGAATAAGCCCTCCCATATAAATAATAACCTTGAGGGTGCACGTGGCAGCTCCTAGCACTCTGTGAGGTGAACGCAGGAGGATTGCTTGAGCTTAGAGGTTTGAAACGAGCCTGAGCAAGAGGGAGATCCCATCTGTACTAAAATTAGAAAAAGTAGCCAGGCATGTAACATAGACCTGTGGTCTCAGCACTCGGGAGGCCGAGGCAGAAGGATGGCTTGAGCCTAGCAGTTTGCAGTTCTGTGAACTACAAAGACACCACTGCATTCTACCTAGGGCAACAGAGCGAGACTCTGTGTCAAAAAAACACAATAATGATGCTAACCTTGAATGTCAGCACATTAAAGGATCCAATTAAAAGACACAAACTGGCTGAATGAATGGCTAAACTATGTGCTATGTACAAGAAACTCATTTCACCTGTAAAAACACATATAGACTGAAAATAAGGGCATGGAAGAAGATACTCCAGGTAAATGGAAACTGACAGGGACCAGGAGGAGCTTACATCAGATAAAATAGCCTTTAAGTCACAAACAGTAAAAAGAGACAAAGAAGGTCATTATATAGTGATAAAGGGATCAAATCAGTAAGAAGATATAACCATTCTAAACACATAGTCACCCAGCAGCATCTAGATATATAAAGCAAATACTATTAGATCTAAAGGGAGAGATAAACTCTAAAGGGAAAAATAGCTGGGGACTTCAACACCCAACTCTTAGCATTAGACATACCATCTAGACAGAAAATTAACAAACATTGCTTTGAAAGTGTACTTTAGATCAAATAGACCTAACAGACATTTATAGAATGTTTCGTCCAATAGCTACAGCATACACATTCTTTTCATCAGCACGTGAAACATTCTCTAGGATAGATCATATGTGAGGACACAAAATAAGTCTCAAAAAATAAAAAGCATATTAAGTATCTTCTCAGAACACAATGGAATAAAACTAGAAATGAAAAACAACAGAAACTTAAAAAAAAGAGAAACTTGAGAAACTGTATAAATAAATGGAAATTGAACAACATGGTCCTGAATGATCAACTAAGTCAAGGAAGAAGTTATCATGGATATAAAAAATTTCTTGAAACAAATGAAAATTAAAACACAACATACCAAAACCTACAGGATGCAGCAAAAGCAGAGCTAAGAAAAGAAGTTCACAGCAACAGATGCCTGTGTGAAGACTGAAAGATTCTGAGGAAACCTCCCAATGGTGCACCTCAAAGGGGCTAGATGAGCGAGAATAAGCCAAACCAAAATTTAGTAGAAGGAAAGAAACAACAAAAACAGAACTAAATAAAATAGAAACAAACAAAAAAGCAAAGGCTCAATGAAACAAAAAGCTGTGCTTTTAAAAAAAGATTGAAAAAAAAAATCAGTACACCTCTAGCTAGACTAATAGTAAAAGGAAGAAGACCCCAAAAAACCAAATCAGAAATGAAAAGGAGATATCACAACTAACACGGCAGCGATACAAAGATCGTCAGAGACTGTTATGAACAACTGTACACTAACAAACTGGAAAACTGAGAGGAAACAGATAATTCCTGGACACGTACGACCTACCAAGATTGAGTCAGGAGGAAACAGGAACCTGCTGGACTTCACAGGTGCCGTTCAATAAGCCCTCTCTTGCCCTCATCTCTCTTCCCTTCCCTCTGCCCCTTCCACCCGGGGAAGAATGTTAAGAAGAACTGGCTTCCAGCCTAAAGCAGACCTAAGCTGGAAGAGAGAGAAACTTGAATGCTAAATGCATTCCAGAATTTTGACTATTATACTACTGGACTTGTAAGTTACTCAAATGAGACCCATGTTAAGTATGAGCATAGGACTAACTGTCCCAGAGGAATTCTGCCAGAAATTTCATCTCTGGAGGCAAACAGCCCCCAAAATGTGTTTGTAAAGGCCCATGTGAGGCCAGTGTTGCTTCTGTGATTGCTCTGCCCAATTCCTCTTGTTCAAATATGACAATCATTGTTTAACATAACCGTGGTCCTCAAGCATCCTGGGCTGATCACAGATGATGGAAGGAAGGTCCAGGGGTTTAGGCAAATTTCTTTGAGTCACAGGTTGGTAAATCCCAGATCTCGGACTCAGACCTAGGGAGGATTTAATGTGTGTGCCCTTCTTCCCTCTCAATACTACAAAACATTTTCAGTTTTACTTTTCTTCCTTTTTTTTTTTTAAGAGACAGAGTCTCCCTTTATTGCCCTCAGTAGAGTATGATGGCATCACAGCTCACAGAAAACTCCAACTCCTGGGCTTAGGCGATTCTCTAGCCTCAGCCTCCTGAGTAGCTGGGACTACAGGTGCCTGCCACAATGCCTGGCTATTTTCGTTGTTGTTGTTGCAGTTTGGCTGGGGCTGGGTTCAAACCCACTGCCCTTGTTATAGGGGGCCAGCACCCTACCCACTGAGCCACAGGTGCTGCCCCAGTTTTACTTTTTCAAAAAAGATTTTTTTTTGAGACAGAGTTTCATTATGTTGCCTTCAGTAGAGCGCTGTGGCGTAATAGCTCACAGCAACCTCAAACCCTTGGGCTTAAGCAACTCTCTTGCCTTAGCCTCCCAAGTAGCTGAGACTATAGGCACCTGCCACAATCCTGGGCTATTTTGTTGTTGTTGTTGTTGTCATTGTTGTTTTAGCAGGCCCGGGCTGGGTTCGAACCCACTGGCCCCAGTGCATGTGGCTGGTGCCCTAACCACTGAGCTACGGGCGCTGAGCCGACATTTCGAATTGTTCATGTACTGCCTTTAGGTCCCTCTTTCTGAACTGGCCTTACATCATGAGTAAGCCACATCACCTTCGGCCAAAGATAAGGCAAAAAAGGTGAGAAGTGCGTGTTCACAGAAGGGAGGAGCCAGGCCAGTTCACCAGGGTAGAAGGAGGGAGCTGAGGGAAGGGAGAAGCAGGTGGGTGGTGGTAATTGGCGACCATAGTGATGAAGATTTCTCAGCAGGGGCAGGGAGGGAGGACGGAGGGGGAGGGGATGGAAAGGTGCTTTGCCACAGTCCCTCGTGGCCCCTTATGGCTGTTCTCAGCTGCAGGGCTCTGCAGCTCAGGTGTCCGGGGGAGCCCTGGAGGCCCTCTTGGCACTCCTTTGATACCGGCGCATTTAAATAAACTCTCTTTGGGAGGAGAAGGGAAAGCTCACGGGTGTGAGAGGGGCTCATTTTCACAGCAGCCTTTTATCCAAAGCAGTTACCTGTAATAGACAATCCCCTCTAGTAACTAGGTGGCTTCTGGAGGAAACGGCTCTTAAAATTCTCCTCTATAAAGACAGCTGGAAAAGAGAATTGAGAGACCATTCAAAGTTAAGCTCAAGTTTGGGACAAATGCAGCAGCACTATGTCTAAGTTAGTGGTATCTGTGATGCTAACAGAAGATAATATGGTACTTGAAAAGATTCACAGGAAAAAAAAACATAATTTCTTAAGAGAAATCAGGAGCAGAGCCTTTAAAATTGTCCTAGGGTTGAGTTTATTTACCATGGGAGTTCAGTCACTAAGTTCAGTTCTGGATAGCAGCTTTGTTCGGTATATTGCTCCCAAAATTTCAGATCAAAATAAAACATGGAAAGAAATAATTTAAAAATATAAAATAAAAATACAGATAGAAAACTTAACTGGCTGGGTTTGGTGGCTCATGCCTATAATCATGGAAGTTTGGGAGGGTGAGACAAGAGGATCACTGGAGCTCAGGAGCTCAAGACCAGCCCAAGCAGCAGAGTGAGACCCTGTCTCTGCAGAAAAAGAGAGAAATTAGCTGGATGTGGCGGCAAACACCTGTAGCCCCAGTTACCCAGGAGGCTGAGGCAGGAGGATCACTGGAGCCCAGGAGCTTCAAGTTGCAGTGACGGCACAGCAATTTCAGATCAAAATAAAAGATGGAAAGAAATAATTTAAAAATTATTGGACCAATATACCGAACAATGATGGCACAGCACTCTAGCCTGGGTGACAGAGTGACACTCTATCTCTAAAAAAAAAATGCTACTGGGTACATCTGGGGTGAAAGAAAGCTTACTAGATGCCAGGCACCTCTGACCACGTGTCCGCACAACAGCTGTGGAGGTCCATGCCATCCCCCCATGGAAGGGACACGGGCTAAAGGGAGGGTTTACGAGCTCGTCTGCAGTCTGTGGCTTGTGAGAGGCAGAGCGGGACTAAGCCGCTGTCAGGCTTGACGCCATGTGCTGAGCTGCTGTGTCATCTCACCACTCACTCCCTATCTGTGTAGCATTTTCCAGTAACAAGGTTATTCTCACCCCTTCCCAGGAAGGCTGTGTAAGCTTCTGGGGGGTCATCCTGCTCTGCTGTGTGCTGGGACGAGACACCCACATTTCATCATCTAGGAAACATCCTGCTGCTCTGCGCGCTCGCTCTGGGTTGGATCCACCACTGCAGAACCCCGAAGTCCTGTGCCGCTCCTCAGAACGTGCACACAGTGCGAGGTGTGCAGTAAACGTCAACAGAGACACACGCGGGGCTGAGGGAGTGTCAGGGACACAGTGCGAGGCGTGCAGTAAACGTCAACAGAGACACACGGGGGCTGAAGGGGTGTTAGCGTCAGCTGCTTTAACGAAGATGGCTAAATGATGCACCTTCAGCACCGATTTTAGGAAGCTGTCTTCTAGCATACCCTGGCGAAGTGACAGAAAGCTATGGGAAAGAATGTAGTATTAGGAAACAAATTGAAACTTGCCTATCTGTTATGGCAAGCAATAAAAGTAACTTTGAAAGTCATTTCATTTCATATTCTAAATCGTTACAGACTGCTGATGTTCAAATTCCACAGGTAGCTACAGGTAAGAATGCTAATATTGGAAAGAAATGTTCTTTTTGAAGATTTCCAGTCTGTTAAGCATTGGAGAAAGGACTCCCAAAGTCAAGTCGGTCTGCCATGGGCTCCAGTCTACCATCATGAATTCTTAAATCACAACTTTGGAGAGATAAAAGCGCAAAGCACACAAACCTCAATGACACACGTGTAGCAGGTTTCTGCAGTAATCCAAATCCTCTGGCCACTGAATAGTCTGCCTCACTCTTTCAATGAATTATTGAGCACCTTCTATATGCCAGGCACCAAGCTAGGGGGTGGGACACCTGGAATAAGAGTCTCTACTCCCCAGACGATGTAGCTAGCACCCAGTTACAATTATTACAAATACCACAAAGGAGAAGCATAATGTAAAAAGGACCATATACCAGGCTGACCCCAGCTAGTCTGGGAGGTTAGGGAAGGCTTCCTGGAGGCCGTGAGGTCTAAGTGGAGATCTTAGGGATGTGGTGGATGTAGCTAAATGAGGAAGGGGTGGAGGGTGGAGAGTGAGGCTTGGGGTCAGGAGAGCTTGCAGGCTGGCCCGTGTGACTGGTGTCCTGAGTGGTGAGGCCGGTCCTGCTGCCACGCACACCACAGCAGAGTGCTTCAAGCCTGTTGGGAATGCATGAAGGACAGGAGGGCGGTCAGCTAAGCTTCTAGAAGCCCAGGACTAGAACTCAGTCATGATGGCTAACAGCGTGAGCTCATCTTTAGGAGACACTCTCCTACATTGCACAGACCTGGGTATGGCGTTCTTACCGTCCATCTGCAAATGCCTGTGTTGTACCAACTACCTAATTATAGTGAGAAAAACCAGCCTGGCTGGTCAGTTGAATCAGGCAGGCAGGAGTTGAAAATGATGTATCTCCACTATCACACACAGCAGAATCTATCTGACCCCCAGCTTGAGAATTAAGCAATCTTAGAACATCAGAGGCTTCTTCCACCACTGCCAGCCTCCCATTCCAATCTCTGAAAGGTCAAACCAGTAAACCAGGTATGTGGACATGTAGATTCAATAAAACGAGTCCCAGACACACCACCTTGGAATCTCCTGCCCGATTTTGCCTCCTCTGCCATCAGTCAAAATGAATTTCTTTCTCACCTGGAAAATAATGCCTCAACCAACACTCCCTATTGCTCTGGGCACATAATCTGTAATTTTGAGACCTATTTTTTTATGGAATTCCCAAATGCTTTATAGCCAGAATGGACCCTTTCCACACACCAGTAGGGAGACATATTTTCACTTTTCTGCTGAGGGCAGGGCTCATACCAACAGGTACATGGCCTGTCCACGGTCTCCCCCTTGGGAAGTCTCCTGATGCAGCAACGACAGTCAGGACCTCAGCTCCTCAGGCTCTGCGTCACACCGGCAGAGGCACCGCCGGACCACTTGCAGCAGCTTTCTTTCCTTTTATAGCATCTCTTCAGGCCGGGCAGCAGCTCACGCCTGATCCCAGGCACTCTGGGACGCTGAGGAGGGTGGATTGCTCAGGAGTTTGAGACCAGCCTGAGCAGGAGCAAGACTCCTGTCTCTCCTAAAAATGAAAAACTGAGGCAAGAGCATGGGCGACTATGTTTCAAAAAGAAAAAAAAAGGTCTTTTTAATAGAAATTGCAGGTTAGGGATTTGGTTAGGAGAATGTCCTTATCTCATTCAGATGGAATCTACTCCTGAGATCGCCTTTTACTAGGAGAAAATGACAGATTACAAGGCTGTGCCCCTTCTCTTCCCTCCCATCTGCACTACCCACTGTCAGATACCACACGCTCAAAAGTAAAGGAGGGTGGCACCTGTGGCTCAAAGGAGTAGGGCACCGGCCCCATGTACCGGAGCTGGCGGGTTCAAACCCAGTTCTGGCCAAAAACTGCAAAAAAAAAAAAAAAAAAAAAAGTAAAGGAGCAGAGGAGGAACAATCTTTCCTCTAAAGGAATTTGGTTTTGCTTCAAACATATTCTGTCATGACTGACAAGCTAACTCACTGAGAATAATTTACCAGACACCATCTTGACCTGCATATTCAAGACTCTTTGGAATCACTAGTGTGGTGTCACTAAAATCATCACTTTGGGAAGAGAAGTCTCATCCTACATACCCAAGGAGGGCAGTGTGAGGTGGTACAGAGCACAGGTGCTGGGGTCTGGCTTCCCAGGCTCTGCCATCTAGCAGCTGTGCAACACCCAAGTTTCTTCTCTATGCCTCAGTTTACTCACCTGTGAAGTGGAGATAACAGGTGCTGAGGAAAAATGGGACAATGCATGCAAAAAATTGTGTAATAAGTAGAAAAGACCTCCATAAATGCTAAGTTTGATTATTGTTCCTCCGGCAGACATTGCCTCCAGAGGGCAGGTCTCACACCAACAAACAGGAAGGGTCCCAGGGCACACACCTGGCTCACTTCCTGGAGTCACAAAGTAATATCTCTGTCCCAGTAGACACTCGGTCATGGGACTTTTTTTGCTTTTTAAAACAAAATTAAGAGCTTTGAAATGATAAAAAGGAAAAACGGGCACCAGAATTGCAATGTTAACATTTTTATTGAACATGGGCCACCACAGCTGAGCTCGGTGACAACCAAACAGCACCTATGACATTTTACCTTTGAGAGTTCTAAGATGATTTGGGTGGGACAGCTGAGAAACAGCATACATGTATATGTGTATGCATATATATATTTTAACACTTCAAAATAATTTGAAATGAGCCCTATAGCCTTGTTCAATTTTCAGGTTACAAATAATGTTAACAATGATAACATCTTTTGTGGCCATCATTTAGTAGTGCCAGTCAACAGCCTTTCTCAAAATCTTCCTCTCAAAGGGCAGGCTACAATTTTTCCTCATCCAGCACACACAAGAAAAGATTTAGCACTTGGGTCAGTAATAAACTATAGAACTTCAAAAGTAGTAAAGGCATATGCCAAGCATATGTGACTGGACACTCATATTGCTGGAAAGAAAAAGAATTGGTTCAAGAGTTTCAGCCAAAGTCCAGAAGCCAAGTGTGCAGTGATGGGAAGCAGAAGGCCCCCAAACAGTGTCTGAACTGATGGGCCATTTCAGCATAAACCCCACGTCACTAACTTGCTTCTGATAGGCAACCATGCATTTGTTTTATGAAGGGAAAAGAAAACCCCTACAAAGGTTATAAGATCAATCAGAGAGGAAAGCAAATATTGAATTTTCATAATCGTTGCATGGAATACAAACTGACCACACCAATTACTTTTGTGAGAGCAAGTATTAAATATCCTTCACTACTTACAGAGCTCAGTTAACTTTCAAGTGTTCCAAAGGAAATAAATAAGGCAAGAGTGGAAATACCCACTTTTTTAAAAAGTACACATTGAATTAATATTCTTTTAGTTTATTTTAAATCAATAGCTCATTCATTCCAGAGTTAAGGGTATCGTTAAGAATCTTAAGAGTCCTTCAAATTATTTTAGATGAAATGTGATGGAAAGAACAACACAACTCATTCTCTAATCTTGAAAATTTGTATACCTACCATTCTTCCAAAAACCAAAAAAAAAAAAAAATCTAAGTAACCACCATTCCTTCAGCAATCATTTGCAAGAATGTAAAAATCTTGCAGTAGGGGATGAAATATGATTATAAATATTTGAATGGGTTCATGTCTGTCTTCAAAAAATATGCAACCTTGGGTAAAAGTAGATTCAGAGATTTATAACTGGCAAATTTGCAATAGACAGATACACGTTTTGTAAGATCTGTCCAATGTCAACAAAAAGATCTAAATTAAGGCTTTTACTGGTATGTGGTCAAGTCTAAGAGAGTACAGTGCTGGACTCCACTAAGCATCGCCAGCTTCCACTCCTACCCAACTCATCACCCAAAGGACGTGCTGATGTGGAGATGGGTTTGCCACCGGGGAGGCTTGCTTGTAAATAGGTTCTGACGGAACATTTGGCAGTAGAACAACTGACCACCTCAGATCACGCAGGGGGAAAAGTGATTTGTACCTGCTGATAGCAATGGGCTTAAAAAAAAAAAAGGCAACAGTTGACTTTCAATCTAAGATTTAAGATTTGGAGACCTAAATGTTTAGGGTCATACTAAGGCAATGGTTCTCATACTTCAGTTTGTAAAGGTCACTGTAGGAAACCTGTGAAATTCAGATACCTGGTGGGCCCCATCCCACCAGTCTAATTTCAGTGATGCAAATGGTCCAAGCACCTTGCTTTTGAGAAACATTGCTTGCAGCAAGCAGCAGTACCTAATCTTTGATTAAAAGGGCAAGATATGTAAGGAATAAGTCATTACCTATAGAAATATCCCCTCCGGAGACTCTACCATAATAATATGAGGACCAAATTTAACCCTGGTTAAGTTTCCTTTTCTTTTTTCAACTGAAAGGTTGAAAGAAATTAACATTTAATGATTGTCCCAATTATGAGGTAAAAGGAAGAGCACCGGGGATCTCACTGCTGAAACAAACCGAATTCCCTAGGAGGTCCTCGTGAGACAGAAATAACATTTCTGCAGTAATACATTATGCTGGTATATACAATGTTGTAGTGCAAAAGGGTCTTGTTTCCTATTTTATGATCTGCATACTTGTGTACACTTCTAATGTAGTATCTCATCTTTCCAGTTAATGTTTAAGAAAAACTTCTCGGAGAAAAGTTGATCGACATACTCTCTCGTGTTTTCTAGATACCAAAATTTTCTGGTTCACAGTGATACAAAACAACTCTATTTAGTTATTTTTGTGGATGCTCAAGACAAATATCTTTATTAAAGACATGACCAAAATTTTGGCAAACATTTCAAAACAGATTTGTAAACATAATGCTTCCCTTTTCAACTGGCAGCACTTTGAAAAGACAATACAATAAGACAACACAACTTGAATCAACATTAGTTTAAGATCTTTATCTTTTTGACCATATAACTTATGTTCCCACATGATAAAATAAGTGATAGTGTAAATCGACGCCAACAGATAAACTCCATGAAATGAAAGTTTGTGCTGTTTGATGAATCACAGTATGTTATGTTAAATATATCCACTCTTCTTTATATTCCTGGTGCCCAGGAAGAAAAAAAAATCTTTAAATATACATCTCATGTAGGTAATAGCTTCTTTGCATATCTCTCTTCAAAAAATACTTTATAGCAGTATATAAATAGGTTACCTACACATTTAATTTTATAATGTTGTCCCAAAATTATAGCTCTGTTTCATTTTCATAACATATTAATTTTTTCCCAACATTAATAAAGCTGACAAACAGTTGAAATGGAAATGCTTTTGTCTTCCACAAAAGTAGCAGTTTGACAGAAAAAAAAACCCCCTACAGTAACACTCGTCAGTTATTTAACCTGAGTGTTTGGCCTACTTGAGAGTAGCAGCAGCTTTTTTCCTTCACACACTCTCACAATCACACCACCTCTGCACGCAAACAGGCTAAGCACACTTTCAGACGCTGGTAGGCCACAGTATGCTTCCCGCTGCACTAATCAAGTGGGAAGCAGTGTAGCTAAGGATTAACCACACTATGTACATAACTAGCAAACACCTTAAGGCAACCATTGCAATGGGGGGTTAACTTGCAGGGTGGATTTAATGTTCTAGATCGAGCCAGTCTGCAAATACATATGTACTCTGTACACATATACATACTCAGATACCTTTCTGTTTTTTAACCCTCCAAGACAATGTTTTAATTTTTTTTTTTTGTATTTTGTGCAAATTTCTAAATATTCTACCATTTAAGGCAAAGAGTTCGCATTAAGAAAGGTCAGAAAAGAGGCTTATGTTTATCCAAAAGCATTTCACCTTGCATGTTAATTTTTTTTAAACACACAACTTTTAAGTGTGAACAATGGATCCCCAATATCTAAAAAATCATTTATAATGACAAACACAACTTTTTGAGGAAAAACAATTGATTTGAAGTATAGACATTGGATCCCAATACCTAAAAATTATTTTGTATTAACACAAGTCTTGAGGGAGAGAAAAAGGACCAGAAAAAGCAGCTTTGAAATGCAGGGAAGCAAAGTAAAATGGAAAAGAAAAAAAAAAAAAGGAACTCAAGTTTACTAATACTGAAACTTTTAACAGGCAAAGTTTCATCTTTTTAGAATCTAGAGTAACTCATTTGGAATTTTAAATAAATAAGCTTAAGTTTATTCACATCTTCTGGTTCCAGCAGAGCTCTAGTGCCACAACCCTGCTTGCTGTTGGTCAAATTCCCCTATTAGTCTTTTGATGTGAGCCAGCTTGTTATGAAGATATTCGCACCTGTACTTTTCTTCGTGGTAATTGGGACTAGACTGCAGATGAAAAGAAAAAAAAAGATAGAGAGGAATTAGGTTGCACAATTTATATACAACCCTTCTCAACAACAGGTCAGAAAACTGACAGTGATAATGTCTACCTGTTTGATCTTCTTATATTCTTGTAAGACTTCTTCATGAACATTCTACAAAATTAAAAATTAGAAATCAGAAGAGAACAACTTTTTTGGGGGGGGGCAAAACAAACAGCAAATATGCATTCAGTAAGGGTGTAGGAAATATTGATGGTGGGAATGTAACTTAGAACAATCTTTTTTTTTTTTTTCAGCTTAACTATGTCTTTTTTTTAAAAAATTAAATCATAGCTGTGTACATTAATGCAATCATGGGGTACAATGTGCTGGTTTTATACACAATTTGAAATATTTTCATCAAACTGGTTAACATAGCCTTCATGGCATTTTCTTACTTATTGTGCTAAGACATTTATATTCGGCATTCAGTAAGTTTCACCTGAACCCTTCTAAGATGCACTATAGATGTGGTCCCACCAAAAACCCTTCCTCCACCCATCCTTCCCTCTCCCCTCCCCTCTCTTTCCCCTTATTCTTGTGCTATAATTGGGTTATAGCTTTTATATGAAAGCTATAAATTAGTTTCACAGTAGGGCTAACTACATTGGCTACTTTCCTTCCATTCTTGAGATACTTTGCTAAGAAGAATATGTCCAGAAGACCAAAAATCAGATTATAACAAATTGGTACATATTTGTACCAGAATGTTTATTGCAGCCAAATTCATAATTGCTAAGTCATGGAAGAAGCCCAAGTGCCCATCGACCCACGAATGGATTAATAAATTGTGGTATATGTACACCATAGGATATTATACAGCCTTAAAGAAAGATGGAGACTTTACCTCTTTCATGTTTACATGGATGGAGCTGGAACATATTCTTCTTAGAATAATCTATTTATGGAAGGCAATTTGGCAATAGCTATCAAAGTAGCAAATGCAAAACTGACTTAGCAATTCTGCTTATCCTACAGATATTCTTGCCCCTGAGTGAAATTAGCATACCCAAGGTTATTCACTGCAGCATTGTTTGTGTAGCAAAAGACAGTAAACAAAGCCTACATTTCCATCCATCTATACAAAGGATTCTGAGAGGCCACTAAAAAATGGGGAAGCACTTTATGTACTGATATAAAAAAATTATCTAAGATACATTATATTGTTTGGTGAAAAAAGAAAGTGCAGAACAATATGGACAGTTTGATACTATGTGTTTCAAAGGGAGAAATAGAATAGTATTATATCCTAAGAATTTAATTACTTTTAAGAGGCTCATTTCTTCCTATTTTGCTGAAGACAGGATAAACAATAACCTATTATTACCAATAATCACACCTTATTAGATTTGATTAAAGATGATACGTATGTGAATTGACTTGTATAAATACAGACATACATCTCCTACACAACATCACATAAGCACACTTCTGAAAGGTGTAGGATACTAACAATTGCCTTGGGGGGACTGGGGGGTCAGGTGGCAGCAAAACTGAGCACCAAGCAGCAGGCGTGGATGTCAGCCATTTTTAGAAGCTCACTTACATTTACTCCTCACAAAAACCCTGTGATTCTCCATCTTACAGATGGGGAATCTGAGGCAAAGTGGAATCAAGTAACTTGCCTAAGGACCAAGCTTTTTTCATGTAAACCCCAAACCTCTGTGATATTAAGTCCCCGTTACATCCTCTGTCTACATCTTCCCTATTCTATTAGACTGGGGTTTCTTTAAAATCAAAATTCAAAAACATTTTACTTGGAAACAGCAGTTTGGGGGTACAGCATCAATTCTAGGCACTAAAGTCTTAATCAAATATTTAAATGAACCTCAAGATTCAACTTTTTCCTATCTAGGTGTGTTTGGCATTTTTCTCAATATATTATTTTATAGTGGCACAACATTTTTTTCCACTGCTGGAAATACAGGCTTACTGTGTTAATCTACTTTCAAGAGCTATTTCAAATTCTTAGTTTCCTTAAAGCAGCAGCGAGGCTGGACCACCTAGAGGTCTTGCTCCCAAGGCCAGTGGGATGAGTGGGATTGGGCAGGGCAGGGAAAGGAGGCAAAATACAGTGGTAGAAAGAAGTCAGTCCATCTAGGAGCAAATCCATTTACCTGATACTCTTTTGAACCCGGAGAGAGGCGCTTTCTCTGCGCATCGAGTTTGATGAATCTCCTGGCTACAGTCTCCATCCTGGCATGCAGAGCTCTGTACTCGTCATACTCAGCATTGAAGTCGTCCTTATAGTTCTGGCGTTGCTCATAGGAGACAATAGCGATGTATTTTCTAACAAGAAAAAAAGAAAAAAGACAAATGTAGCATAATTACACAACAAACATGATTGCACAAATCTGAGATTTAAACCAAATATTTAGACATTTTTATTACTTAAGTTTTTAATTTTTATTGTTATAAATACTTAATATTGTATATATTTAATGTCCTTAGTAAAAAACAACTCTAACATTTAAAAATTATATCCTTGCACATATCACTAGTATTTAATGATGCTTTGCCACTGGTTTGCTGCTAGGTCCCTCCTTCAAACACCACATAGGACAGCTTAAGAGCTTCAATAAAGGAGAGTAACTGTGAATAAAATATGGTAGCAATGGAATTAAAGTGCAACTAGTGAACCTTTCTTGGTTTTTTCCTTTTTTTTGCAGTTTATGGCTGGGGCCAGGCTTGAACCCACCACCTCCGGTATATGGGGCTGGCAGCCTACTCCTTTGAGCCACAGGCACTGCCCACGTGAACCTTTCCTTATCCAAAAGAGGTCACTACTGCATTGATGGCAGAGGCCAGCCAATCTGTTAGGAGTGATCCCGAGACAGAAGGCCTCGCCGGGCAGCAGGAAGCCAGGAGGGTGTGCGGTCCCTCAGGCCCAAGGTCACAGGGCTCTCTGGACCTCTCTTTATGAGGCTGACTTGGCCCTTCAGGCCTGTACCCGCAGGAATCTTCACCCAGGTGCCTCAGGCTTGCTCCCTCTGTCCCCTTTTCATATTTATGATTTGAATGGTCTACCACTTTTGAGGAAAATGAGAGACAGACCTAAAGGCATATTCCCTAGTTCTTTTCAAATACTTAAAATGTCACACTGCATTGAACAGAATGTCAGCGTTGTACTGTTAGTTTAATTTACAGTTAAAAAAAAATGCCACGAATCTATATCTTACTTCAGAGCGTGAATACCCCTGGGGTCCTGGTAAGGATTCTTCTAGAGTGTCAGTTTATTCAAAGGTAAGTGAATTAAAAAAGCATTTTAACATTAAAACAAACTCCGGATTATTGTTTGTGGGTCCGGGAATTGTCTGGTTCTTTGCACTGTGTGCTCCTGCCATAGATGCCAAAATCCCCTCGACTTTTCGTATTAAAAACTGAGATTTCAAAGCAATCTCAGACAGGTGACAGGAGCTTCAGGATGCTCCCTGGGGTGCACTTATATTCTCAA
Source organism: Perodicticus potto (assembly GCA_963574655.1). Classification (NCBI taxonomy): domain Eukaryota; kingdom Metazoa; phylum Chordata; class Mammalia; order Primates; family Lorisidae; genus Perodicticus; species Perodicticus potto. Next base: position 44,869 of record CAUYRH010026294.1, read on the forward strand.
GTGTGCTAAAATCTTAGAGTTAAGTCCTCTCCAAACGGTTTTATATAATCTTGTCAGTTTTATTTAAACTGCTGTGTCACACATGCCTAGTAGGGAATGTGAGAAAAGAGATGCAGTGAGCAAACTTAATGTCCTCATTAATATTTTTATTCACGCTGAGTTTAATTTTCTAAGTGTAACTGAGACGGGGACAGTGCGAGGAAGTGCAGCTGCCCTCCTGGTGTCTTAGTTCTAAAAAGAAGGCCACTAGCTAGACTATGAAGCTGTCCTTCCCGGACATGGACAGAAGGAGTCTGGGGGTCAAAAGAGGTCCCTGGGGACAAGCATGTATCAACAGAATGGCTACCTGCACCATCTTGAAACCCAGACTGCATCTATTATATACTTATCTCACATTCTCCAAATCACACCCTCAGTATTTTATGTAATAATTTCCTCAGGAAAAAAATAACAAATTGGCCAACAATTGTATAGCTATTATATTAGAGGCTATTCAGTTCTATTGGCATTTTAAAGAAAAGCATTTCATTATTTTTAACAAAAAATTGTTACAACTCTTTACAGTTGGTTCTTGATGCAGTAATGGGGAAATAATTTAAGCCATTTGGATAACTCACACCTATAATTAACAAAATTGGTCTCATATAAAAATTAGAAATGCTATAGTTAATTATCAAGCATTTGAATTCTGATCATTCTGATCATTCCTTTTGGTTTTCTCAGGCGGCAACTTAATTTCTATATTTTGGGCAATTTTTCTGAAAATTCCTGCTTCCCACAATTTTTAGAAAATTTGCTACACTTACATAAGTCTTAATTTTGGTTAAAAAATTGCTTTTGCTTAAATAAATCAAGACAACAATCACATTGCACTAGAAACAAGATAAACATACGCAGAGGCAGTGAGGCAGACCTAGCAATCCTCCTTAGATTACTAATCTAAAAAACCCTTGTAAATACAGAAATTAACTAATTAACTAGGCAAATCACAGCACCAGCGTGGACTTCACGGGGGAAAGTTTGGCATTATTCTTTAGTCTCATCTCCTGATTTTGTCATATATACCAAGTATATGTAACTATATTATACGAAAGAGGAATTCAAAATCTATCACAAAGTAGTGCCAGCACTAAAATGGTGGCTGTTATTTGAGGGGGCTGACTTTCAGAAGACTTTTAAGAAGTGTTTTGTAGCTGGAGGGATGGACCCCCTTAGCTGCAGAGCCAGTGGCAGTCCTGGAAGCCTGGGGGTCTGACAACTACCAAGCTGATGGCAGCTACCTTTCAAGACCACCCCCCCGCACCAGAACTGTACAATCACATGCACGGACGACCCTGGATGAAAGAGTACACAGCGCGGTTTTCTGGGTTCCTGTTAGTTAAGAGATGATAACCAGCATATGGTTTCAGGCTGTGTCCTTCCCCCAAAAGTATAGCTTTCACACTACCATTAAGAAATGACATGTTTTAGATCTAAAACTTCTTTACTCTGGGAATGAGCAGAGGTCAACAGCACTCTTAACTTGTCTACCATGAGATGCTACTAACAGGGGAAGACAAAGTTCCTACAGCCCAGCTCCACTGCTCATTCTACATTATTATTTTGCATATTGGATCATTTTCAAAACTATCTGCAGTCAGATCTGTCTGTTCCATCATTCTCAATTTTTCTAGGTTCTTGCAACTTAATTATTTTCTTCTTACAGAAGTCTTTTATTCTCTAAAAAAGCTAGAATTATGTGTCTAAGTTTTAATTTCTGTGACAACCAGTTACAAAAATGTCCCCAGTTTAGTGTTTGGCAACTTGTTGTCATAGCAAGAAAAACATTATAACCAGTGCTAAAGTAAATGATCCTATTTCACAATTCTCTCCTCTGAAAATTAATTTGAAGGCAGAACTTCATTTAAATACAAAATTGATTTCTTTCTGCTTTGTATTACGAAGTGCAGTGGTCCAAGCACTCTGTCAATAACAAAATGTCCCCTTGAGGGGGTTAAGGAGATAACTGTGCACTGATAGCCCGTCGGTATTCAAGAGTCAGATCCCCGAACTCATCCATAATCAAATGCTTCCCTGGCCCTGGAACAAAGGACAGACTCCTCTAGACTCACGGCCCCGGAGTGCGCAGCTCAGAGCGGGGAGACAGGGCCTGCATGCAGCGAGGACGGGTTCCGCAAAGGCTGGGAAATGGGGTGGCTCCAGGACGTTGTGTCTGAAACTTCTTACTGGTTTGTAAATTATGGGGAAAAAAGTCCATAAATGTTCTAAAATTAAACAGTTCTCTCCATTGGCAGACATATGAACTTACATCAAATAATCTGGGAGTTGAATGGTTGACGGTTCCGTGGAGGCAATGCAACCCTCTTTAACTCCTGGGAAAGAAAATTCAAAGTGTTCATCACCCAGTAAGTTATCAATGCCTATAATTGTGAAACAGATAAGAAACATCTGGAGCACTTTTCTTAAATTCTATTCTCCCACCTCAATAATCAACAGTGAGTAAGGAACACAATTGCACATGAACAATACAGGCCCTATGACCAGCGCCAGCAGAACCAATGCCAGGCATTGAGAGCGCCCTACCCACTGCAGGGTCTGCACAATGAAGGAATTCCATCCTAACCCAAGGCCAGGCTTCTATCCTTTCAACAATAGTGTGGCATCTGCCCAGCAATTCAAAGATTGTAGTGGCAGAGGTAGCCAGACAACGGGAGATACCAATTTTACATCAACATCTACTTTTCATGAGATTCAAACAAGGGAAATGAGACAATAAAATTAGGTAGCAGACTGCTTTGGTCACTGCATTTCCACTGCCTCTATTTTCTGTATGCAGATGGTAGATGTGGGTAGGAAGTTTTCCCATTGGTTTAAGGTAATTTAAAATAAGGTATTATTGAATGTTGATTTATACTCTTCTAATTTCTAGCTCTCATAATACTAAATAGATTTTATTTCCCTCTTGGGACAAAAAAAGTGCTACTAACTTAGGCTATACTGTGAAAGGACAAAAATTCCTCAGTATTCTGTTTGCTTAAATGAACCATTCCAGAAGCTATGTTTAGACCTTCTAGTAGTGGAATTTCTTATTATTCACAGAGTTAAGATGACAACTTGAATATCTGCTAATTTGTCAGTTTACTGCTTTACAGGACAAAGAACCCCAAACAAATGATATAGATTGTATAGGCATATTGTTCATTGTGTGTGTTTCATTCAGCCTTTGGTAAGACGACCCTTTTACAACAGCCTCAGCTTAAAGGAAAAGGTGTCAAGTACAGGTCAGCTGGCTTCCCCACTGCCACAGACACCAGATAAACGCCAAAAGATGAAGGAGAGGTAGGTCTGGAATAGTCTCAATTTGCTCTGAAAGGACTCAAAGAGACCAGCCCAGGTCTGCTTCTCCATGTCTCCAACTCTGAGAACCCTCAAATCTTTGCTGTTTTTCTCAACTGCTGGAACCCAGTCCTTTTGATACTAGCTTCTGACTCAGAACCACCATCTAAGGGAGGGAAGTCAGGAGAGTGGGGTGGACCCACTGGCTTATAAACTCTGAATATAGAGTTTTACTTCTTTCTCCATGTCTTTTCCTGACTTGACAAATTCAACTGTAAGAGTATTGAGGGGAAAAAGCTTACACTACTGCTTTCTTGGGCCATTATATAGTATTGTACTAATTGAAATACTTCAACAGATACGCTGTGATATGCAATACACCCGATCCAGGTGAATAAAGGCACTGTATCATATTATTCTACAACTCCTTCTTTAAAGTACCACTAAAAGAAAATAATTAGAGCTTCTCTCATATGGCAAAGATGGGCAGTTACAGCTAAGGTTTATAAACTCTCAATGTTATGGGCAAAATACAGAAAGATAACACTCTTTAAAACTCTGTTCATTAAAGTTGTATTTTTCTGGTGAATTTTGTCTTAATGATTCTGGCTTAAAAATTAGCAGTGACACGGAATGATGAGCCTGAATCTTTTATGAGGTGCTGGCATGTAAGACATCGAGTTTTAGAGAGAACTTAAAAAAAGAAAAAGAAAATCTGATTTTGTTGTCAGTTTTTAATGATTAGTACACCCCAGGTAAGCAGTTTTTCTACTGATTAGCTTTTCTTTAGAGAGAAAGCATTATTTTAAGCTTCTTTGAGTCTCTACTTGGCTTTTAAGCTCCCTAAAGCCTGAAATGATTAATTTAACAAAATAATTGATACTAGTTCATTAAAATAGGACTCTCAAAATTGGAGGAAAAATAGTCTTGCAAAATAGCCTTGCAAAAGACAGACTGCTTTTACTACCAATGATGATGATGCTATGAGGATCTGCAAATGTAATTTTAGTCTGCCTATTTTATACAAAAATTGACATTTCTCCTGTGCTAATATTAATTAAAGTGGGGGTGACCTATTCCTTTGCCAAAGAAGGAAATGAACATTTTTACTGATAATTGTGTGCCTGGTTGATCAAGTTCAGAAATGGCACATACTAGGTCATGCTGAGGTTGTACTGTACAGAGTATGATAACAGACGTGAAAAAAAGCATCAAAGTTCACCTTCTAAAAGGAAGTCTTGGGCAGCGCCTGTGGCTTAGTGGGTAGGGTGCTGGCCCCATATACAGAAGGTGGTGCATTCAAACTCGGCCCCGGACAAACTGCAACAAAAAAATAGCCGGTTGTTCTGGCGGGCGCCTGTACTCCCAGCTACTCGGGAGGCTGAGGCAAGAGAATCGCCTAAGCCCAGGAGCTGGAGGTTGCTGTGAGCTGTGATGCCACAGCACTCTACTGAGTGCAACAAAGTGAGACTCTGTCTCTTAAAAAAAAAAAAAGGGGGAGTCTCTGGAGGATGACAGGGTGAATTTCAAATGCCATTTCTTTATTAATAAATACAGAAACCATGTTTAATAGCTGGCTAAAAAGAGACTGAAAATGACTGCTACAAAATGAAAAAAAAAACTCCTCAACAGCATAATCCTAAAATATTAAAAATCTTAGTTATTAATAGAAATGAACTTAATTAAATGGAAGGACACTTGCTAAAAAAGCATCACTAATTATAGACCATATAATCGCACACTCGCGACCACATGCCCTCCCAGTTCATCTGACACATGTAGTTAGTTGACAAGGTAAGGTACCTCCACTGGAGCGTGGACTGGAGTTAGGCAGCTTGGCAATTTCCTCTGCTGTAAGGTCCTCCTCCTTTTCCTCGACAGTCTCAATGTCCTGCTTTTTTATTTGGTCTTTTTCCTTGTGTTTTTTAGACTTCTTTTTAGATTTTTTGTGAGAGATCAAATGGTTTTCTTCCATAGGCTTTGGACACTTTAGTAGATCTGAACCAGGGGGTAAGGTTTCTGGAGAAGTCCTAGAGGTATACTTGTCTTGCTGGTCCTCATAGATATTACCATTCTGACTAAAACTGTCGACAGGCAGGTCCTGAGTCCCCCGGCCTTCTGGAGTGCTAGGGGAATTGGAGTTAGAATTTACAGTCTGGAGAGAATGCGAGACAGGGAGAAGGGTCGAAGGCAGCGGTGCAGGAGCGGGGATGGCAGCAGCTGCAGGGGGCAGTGGGAGGCCTGCAGTGGATTTTTCATTGGTGGTATTCAAATGACCATTTAGTGTTGGCGGTACCCTGTTCATCAAGTGAGATATTCGGGCTTTTTTATTCATTAATGGATCAATAAAATCTGAATCCGAAAGACGTTTCTGAGGGAGGGAAAAGGAAAAAAGTGAGTGAATTTTCACTGAAGATAAATAATTCAATACACATATGAATGGCTAAACAGCAGAAGAACCTTACTCATACTAAAGTCTATTATCACAGTTGTGTTCACCTTTCTCTATGCTTAAGCTAAAACCCCAATAAACTAATAACAAAAAAACAAAGCAACAAACAACAACAAAACAACCGAAAGTGAGGCAAATTTTTGTGTCTAATGTCAAAAAGCAGAATCTGGCAAACATGTTTCCTGGAGTGTTTACTCAATTCCTTCCAATCACATAGCCCCAGCCTAAGTTCCCAGAGCAGTGGCTCTCACCTGTGGGTCGTGACCCCTTTGTAACAATGAAAATACATCCTGCATATCAGATATTTACATTACGATTCATAACAATAACAAAGTTACAGTTATGAAGTAGCAATGAAAATTATTTTTATGGTTGGGGGTCACCACAACATGAGGAACTATATTAAAGGGTTGTGACAGTAGGAGGCATTAGGAAGGTTGAGAACCACTGTCTTAGAGACTGCAGATTTCTGTGGATTACACTCCTCAGGTGAGTATTAAACAGAGGCAGCTGCTTTCCACTGCTGGCCACGGTTGAGCTACTTAGATGAAATGAGAGAAGAAAGCAATTTGTTCCTTTGACTGTGAGAACTATCACAGCTAGGCAAAAGGTGGTAAGCTTCCACTTATATTAATCTCTAATGTGCTAAAATGCTCCAGTTGTGAATATTTTGGCTGTCATTTATCATTTCATCTGTCTTATAGGAGAACAGTCAGCCCTTTCAGGGTAGTTTCTCTAAGTATCTCTATTACTGTTGAAATGCTATTTAACTGTTTTACCCTTACATATCTCCTCATCAGGTTGCAAGGTAAGTGTTAATAACTGGTCCATTAAAATGATGTGTTGGTACTTTAAAGAAAATTATGCTAATACTAGCCCAATCCAGCAACAACGATAGCTGCTTATTAAAAGGGAAATTTAGACATTTGAAAAGTGTAAAACATAAATTTATATTTTATGTTTAAATGTAATGCTGTGGCTCTTATTATTAGCTTGAAAGAAAACAATCAATGCATTACTTTATTCTGTTTTGAATTTAACACCATTTGCTTGGCACCCAGTATATAATTTGATCGGAATAGAAACAGTTTTGTAATCATTGTAAAAGTGAGGCCTCCACACATGCACAGGTGAGGACAAAAGTGCTTCACATTGTGCTTCCTCTCTGGTCCTCACAGTAGCTTTCTAGCCTTTGCTCAGGACATGTTTCCTATTCTCCACACATCTATCTGCTTTTCCCTAATTCTTGGGAATAGGGTACAGAGAGAGAGGGGACAGTGTGTCCGTGGTACTGGGGTGGAGAAGTATGTCCCACAGTCCATCCAAGCACTTGGGATACTGAGAGGGTTTTGGGGCTGGCCAGTGGGCTGAGAGCCAGGCAGGCTGGAACTCTGGCACTGTCCAGGACCTCCTTGCCTTTTTCCAGGATGAACTTATCTCTTGGGGGAAACTCTAAACTGGAGAGCAATCTCATTGGGAGTATTCTGATAAGGATCAAATTGAAAAAGCCTGTAAGAAAACTTATGAAAATGCTGTCACTTTTCACTTATTTCTGTAAGAATATTTTTCTGAAATGTGTTTCAGACAAAATTAAATATCTTCAGTTTTCTACATCATCTGGGAATTATAGGGCACTGGATAAGTCTTCTAGTTCATGACCAAATTGAAAAGGAGAAAATCTACAATGAAATATAAACTTAAAAAATGAAAGCAAGGTACACATTAAGTACTCTGACAAGCAGTGTTATGTAGTGGAGAGTGTGGTGGGCTGGGAGCTGAGGCCTAAACCCCAGGCCGAGCTGGGCTGCGAGCTAGTTGTGCAGCTTTGGGCAGGCAAGCTTCACTTGTACACCAGAGGACCTGGCTAGCTGGCCCCAAAGGTCTACCTCAGGTCTGTGATTCCATAGCTCCATGAAATACCTGAGGAGAAGATACTGCGTCTCTGCTAGAACACACTGGAGATTCTGAACGGCTGGTGCTGGCAGCATTCTGAGATGGATTTAGTTTTCTGTAAAGGACACACATTATGTGTTATGGGAGAGAATTTTAAAGTTTTCAAGATAGAAAGCTTACCCTTGATTATCTTTCCCACTTTAACACTAAAATAACAATGATTGAAATAAATACTTATCTGCATCTTTTTTTATAGTTTTTGGCTGGGGCCGGTGCCCTACTCCTTGAGCCACAGGCACCACCCAATTTGCATCGTTTTTAAAGGGAAAAGAAGAAAAAGGGAAGAAAGCACTTACCTAGAGAGCACTGACTCCAATGATCGTCTGTCTATTTCACTGTACCCAGGCCAGTCCCTCTGAAGCTCTTTAAAAACGTAATCCTTTAAGGTGTACGAGAGGTCCTTGGGATTTAGATTGGCTACCTGGTATGTGGTGTAAAAACAGAACATCAGATATTTTGCTAACCTAAAACAGGTGACGTTTAGGATTTATGCTGAAAACAATTATACCAATTGGCCCCAAAGGGATTGATGGTTTTGTTCATGCCAGATTTCAGTAAAAGCCATTCAACTTCACTTTAGGAATTAAAGCTGTATATATATATATATATATACATATATATATACACACACACACACACCTGTGTTTTTTCCCTGAATGGCCATTGCAGTTTGTCGCGTTTCAAATAATCAAATAATAAGCCCACATTAAAAAAAAATGGGGGAAGATATTTTTAAAATCGTTTTTTTCCTAGTCAAACGAATCCAGAACACCTAGGAGTCTCTTCTTCTCCTCAGGGTGTGGGAGGGGAAGACATTGTCAGACCCCAGTGGATATCTGACACTGTGCTTAGTACCCAGCCCCACAGACACTACTTTTCCTATATACACATACCTAAGACAGTTTAATTTATAGATTAGGCAAAGTAAGAGATTAACAATAATAACTAATAATAAAACAACAATTATAACAACGTGCCAGCATCACTACTTTTGTGCTTTGGGGCCACCACTAAGTAAAACAAGCACTGAGACGCCGTGTATCTGATCAGCAAGATGGCTGCCGAGTGACTAAGGGACAGTGGCCCACAGAGTGGACATGCCGGGCAGCAGGAGGAGTCACGTGTAGGGCAGGCAGGACAGAGTGGGACAGCGTGAGATGTCATCACAATACTCAGAACTGTGTCCAATTTAAAACTCGGAAATGATTTCTTTTTGAAATTTTCCTTTTAGTATTATTGGACAGTGATTGATTGGCCTCAGGTAAATGCAACCTCAGAAAGCGGAAGCCGGGATAGGAGGGGCTGCTGTGTTGCCAATATCCTTATTTATGCCTGCTCATTAACTTCTTTACTTTCCAGTCCCAGTGAAAATCCTTTATCACTTGCATTAAGTAGAAACCAAACAGAACCCAAAAGCTGGGTTAAAACTTTCCTTTAGTCAGCAACAGAAATCATTATCACAAACAGTATCAATCTGAGAACCCTCTCTGTCCTTTGTTTTTTGACAATCAAGCTTGTTACCCATATATTCCAATTCTCCTGAAGAACCACTTACTTGAAGTCTTTGAAATTCCCCAAACTGATAAATGAAAACAAAAACCAAAAGAATTCTCAAATTACTGTTCTTAGTCAGCCAGTTTCTTCCCAAGCACGATCTTTTCTTGCCCCTTCACTACAACTCCTAGTGTCTAGTCTGAGAACCCGCTAACTTCTCCAGTGCACAGACGCATGTGCCCAACCCACAGCCATTTTCAAGGCGGGAAGAAAGGTGCTCTTGCCTGCCCCTTCCCACAGGAATGGTCTTTATCAAAACTTGACTTCTTTCTGTGTCTTTTAAAAGTGATATTAAACTTGATAGTTTGTGCTTCCCTCACAGTTCAGCTGAGTAGGAAATAGTAGGCTTATCTTCAAATTTGCGAGTAAATTAACAGACAATACAACACGATTTCTTGAAGTGGGAAAAAAGCAACCACCCTTCCATTTAATGACCTCAGTGATCCTGTCTCCAGCCTTCTGTGACAGGACGTCCTGGTTCCCTCCTCTCTCGGGACCTTTCGGAAGTCTCCTCTGCTCACCGCTCTGTATGCTGGCGTGCTCGGGGCCTGTCTCTGTCCAGTCTTCTTCAATCTCATTTCCTCCTAAGACGATTTCATTCATTTTATGGCATCCAAGCTACTCATTCCTGAAGGTGTAACTCCAGCTCTAACTATCCTCTGAATGCCAGGCCCTTAGAACTAATTACCTGCTGACGGATGTGTCTAACAGCACCTATTCATTCAGAATTCTGGTCCTTCTCGCCCCTCATCCCTACTCCTCTTCTATCCGTCTCCCTTTCAGTCGATGGCCCAACATCCATTCAGTTGCTCAGGCCACATACCTAGTCGTGATCACGGATTCCACTTTCTCCCTCACCTCTCGCTATACCCAATCCACTGGCAGGTTTTGCCACAAAACATATCCCTGATCTCACAGACCATCCCCACTGCCCATACCAGGTCAAACCACCCGCGCTTGGTGCCTGGATTTCTGTAGTAGGCTTTTTTCTCTCTCCTCTACTCTGCCCCCCACCCCCATGACATTTCAAGTGATCTTACTAAAGGCATAATTATAGCATATCATTACTAAAACTCTATAATGATTTCCCATCTCCCTCAAAATAAAACCTAAGCTTCTTGCCCATGGCAATGCTGCTCTGATGTTCAGCCTCTGCTTCACACAAACCTTCTCCTCCTCCAGGCTTCCAGCAGCGCTGACCCATCTTCTCTCTTCCTTATCATTTGACTAAAGTGAGAAAACCGTTTCCCATTCTCTCCACTCACAGTAGCTGATCCCTCCCCCAGCTCTGCTCAATTCCCAACTCTATGTGAAACTGTCTCACGAATAAGCTCCATGAGGGCAGGGACTGTCTATTGGGATCGCTTTGGGATTCTAGCCTTTAGAACACTGTCTGCTACATTTTACAAACTTAATACACTGAACTGAATGAAAGCATGTTGAGCTTGAGCCAAATAGCCAAATGTTAAACTTGAGAAGGTAATTCAGCTTTGTCTATTTATTTTTTAGAGACAGAGTCTCATTCTATCACCCTTGCTGGAGTGCTGTGGCGCCACAGCTCACAGCAACCTCCATCTCCTAGGTTTAGGCAATTCTCTTGCTTCAGTCTCCTGGGTAACTGGGACCACAGGCACCTGCCAGAATGCCTGGCTATTTTTTTGTTGCAGTTTGGTCAGGGCCAGGTTTGAACCTACCACCCTTGATATATGGGGCCAGAGCCACAGGCGCTGCCCATTATGTAGCTTTATTGAGTTGTTTTTCTGATTTTTAAAATTTATTTTTTTCAGGAAAATAGTCATTGTGAGAAAAAAAATTATTAATATACATTTGGTAGTATTAAACCAAATTTCCTTGTGGATGTTAAGCATTTTTAAATTTAAAACAATCTTTCAAATTTCATTGTGAGCCAACAACTTACTTTATTTTGGAAACCTACTACTTGGATGACTTAATGTCACAGGGTGCTGAGAACTACTGTACAAATAACAGATCAACAAATAACTCCACTGGCATAGGTAAGACAGGATTTATTATTTTAGGTAACTTGTTTGGACCAGTTTGTCTGAGACAGAAACAAATTTTGGGGTGATTTATGTAGCTTGGTGTTCTTTTTCTTTTACCTTCATGCCTACTTTTGGTCAGTTTTTTTTGAGCACAGTCATTTTATTTTTCTTGTTAACTGCTAGGAATGTTCAGGAAAGGGAACATAAAATTTGTTCCCTTTTCTACTCAGCTGAACTGTGAGGGAAGCATAAACTATCAAATTTAATACTACTTTAAAAAGACACAGAAAGAAGTCAAGTATACACAAGGTACATGTTCAAAAAAAAAAAAAAGAGGTAGATGTTATTCGGCCTTCTATCTATCTTTTCACTAGGCCAGTAGTTTCAGCCATATCACACACTCGAATCACGAGGGCCTTACACCATATTGGTGCCTACGCCCTACCTTGGGTCTCCAAGACTTGGCTTTAGTTGGTTTAGGTTAGAATGTAGGCACTGTCATTTTAAAAAGCTCCTCAGCAGATTTTAGCAGGCAGCCAGGATGAGATGATGCTCTGGGTTCTAGTGACCAGTACTAACGACCCCCACGTCCTGCCTACTCGGAGTTGACTAACCTACATTCTCAGATATGTCTGTCTGAATACACACGGCACATGTCATCACACAGCCACTGCCAGGCAACAACAGCAGCCCCGTGTGAACTGCCTCCATCCCCTGACACAGAAGGTAACTCACAGCCCATCTGGAGATGGAGTTATCAAACATTTTGTGATTTATAACCTATCTCTTCCCATTTTCTCCACAATTGAAATATACACACTCACATCTATATTTATTCTCTCATCTTGTCTTCTGAGGTCTTGAAACTGCTATGTACCATAAAGGATTTAAATTGTTTTCAAAAAGTGCTCAAAGGATGTAATAAAAATCCTTAAAACTGACCAAGATATCTTGAAGATTGGCTAACCCCAACTAGAGATGGTTGAAAAAAACAGACTTGAAAGTATTATTTCTTGAATAATAAAAACCTATAGTTTTTTTTAATGATAAAATTTAAGAATGACTTTGAAAATGTGTTGCTTTAAAAAAAAATAAAGAGACAGACCACTATTTTTGGTGGATCTGAATGTGAAGTCAATATGAATAATATAGGAAGCTAAAAAAAAGAAAAGAAAAAAATAGGGCAGCGCCTGTGGCTCATTGAGTAGGGTGCCGGCCCCATATACCAAAGGTGGCCGGTTCAAACCCAGCCTCAGCTGAACTGCAAAACAGAAAAATAGCCGGGCGTTGTGGTGGGTGCCTGTAGACCCAGCTACTCGGGAGGCTGAGGCAAAAGAATCGCCTAAGCCCAGGAGATGGAGGTTGCTGTGAGCTGTGTGACGCCACGGCACTCTACCGACGGCGATAAAGTGAGACTCTGTCTCTACAAAAATAAAAGAAAAAAATATAAAAATTTACAGTATGATAGATCACTGGCTTTAACAAAAAATAAAGGCCTGATTTTATACTTAAGCTTGTGATTATAAGGCAAGTAACTGACCCTTTTACATAAGGGGTGCCCAACCTGAGGCCAGCAGGCTGCATACAGATTTTTTGAGGGCTGTTTTGCTTATCTATGGTGCCAGATATTTTGAAAAGTATACACAGACCTTTTTTTCTGCTCATCAGCTTGTGTTAATGTTTGTGGCCCACCACAACTCTTATTCTTACAATGTGTGGCAGAAAAGAAAAAAGGCTGGACACCCTGTTTTACATTTTTACACCCTTTAATGTAGATAAGTGACTGATGTTGGCATACCCAGTGGAAGAAAAAGGTAGAGTAATAGGGGCAGGACAAATTCTAAACTATTTATAATAGTAGGCAAAAATATTTTGGCATATATAAACCAAAGACCAATAAATGCATTGTACAACTTTAACTATGTAAACCAATGAAAATTAAGGCAGCAGTTGAGGTGATTCAAAACTACAAACAGACAATTAACATTTCTTGCCTGGAATTTCAGGGCAAAATCCGATTTATCCCAAATAAAGACAATGCTCATGTTTCAACTAGTTTTTAATTAAATTCTTAAAACAAGATGATTTAACTTAATAGTCAGGCTTTATATTACATGCCATTAATCAAACTGATTCTGAAATTTCCCCATCCCAACAATAATGGATAACGACCACAAGCCTTGTAAAATGGATTTTTCAAAGAGAAAGTAAGCAGAAGGACCACTCTCCCACTGTCCTCACCTGTTGCAGAATTGCTCCCAGGGAGTTCTTGTCTTTTTGACTGACGCCATCTTTTTGGAGTCGAGCAAGCAGCTCAGGTTTCTTGTAGGCCTTCAGGGCCAGTAAATGAATCACCCTGTCCCTGTATGGTCGCTGAGAGACACTGTTGCTGCCGTGTGTCTTTCGGATTGTGTTGGCAGGGTTCATGGGGGTGGACCTTTTCCTCTCAGGTACTGCGTCTGAGACAGCTTGAGGTGCTTTCCGAATTTGCACTCTTTTCCCTAAAGTCCAGTGGAAAGGACATTATTACATGTTTGCAAGTTAGAATACAGGGAGCATCTCGGCATCCAGAGCTAGGATTCAGGGACCTCTTCATCTCTGGAGGGAATAACGGGCACTCTGTTTCCATTTTTACTTTAAAGAGATGTATGAACAGAAAGCATTTTAAATAAATGGCTTAAAATATTAATTAGGAATTTTTTAATAAAATGTTTGTTTTGGAATAAAAACTGTACATGCCATTGCTGAAAAGCAGGTAGGAACACAGTGAAGACAGAAGACGTGAGAAACACCTGTCGGCGCTCAGAGAAGACAATCGTGGCTGAACTGAGGTGTCACCCTAAGCATTTTAGATTCAGAAGCCACAAGGAGGGCTCAGCATCCACTAGTGATAAGTCTTTTTCTACAGGTCATGACAAATCTTGAGGGTCAAAAAATAAAACAAACCAACCAAGCCCCTCAGAGAGCCTAACAAACAGATCTCCCCTTAGGAAGACTACACAGGTAAGGAGGTCAGACGACGAGCAGGGAACAGTGTGGAGGAGCCCCTCACACCACTCCTGCGTGAGCCGGCCGTTCCTGCTGTCACTCCATTGCCTGTTTAGGCTGAACACTGACACCTGGCCAGTGGCTCCTTCTAGACCACGTCTCTGTGGGCAGAAGTGACCCGGACCCTGGTGTACAAGTGCGGCTATCTTGGCTGCTGGTTACTGATGACCTCAGGAATCATTCCTTGATAAGGAACAGAGAGTAGCTCAAAACTATGTAAAACCCTCCTTTTTTTAAAATTTCAAATTAATCTTAGGGTACAAATTTTTAGGTTACATTGCTCTCACTTCCAGGGAGCCCTAACCCTGTGTGCGCATTAGGTGAGATTCCGTCTTATGCCCTCCTTTCTGCCAATCGCCCTTCTCCCTTCATCTTCCCTCTACCCCTGCAGGAGATTATATTTGTGTTTTATTTCATATGAGCATGTAATTGTTTACATATTGGTTTCATATTAGTATGGAATATACTGGATATTTATTTTTCCATTCTCGTGATACTTTACTAAGAAGAATATATTTCAACTCCATCCAGGGAAAATGTAAAAAATGTAAAGCCTCATATTTTTTTAATGGCTGAAAGATATTCCATGGTATACATATACCACAGTAAAATCCTCATTTTGTGATTTCTGAGGTGGAGGCTCCAACTCAGTTAGTACTCTGTGTGCTCTGACTAAAGAGGGGAAGATCTGGTAATGACATACACTACGTGGCAACTACATTAGGAACAAGACCAGCAACTAGAAATAATGGATAAGTAAAAGCAGCTTCTATAAGCTATAGTCTGGGGTGAAAACAGCTTACCAGGGCAAGAGCTTTACTGAACAATAATTCTGTCCAGGCTGGGCTCCCCAGGCCGTGTCAGAGAGCCTATCTGTTCTGACTTCCTCTTGCCTCTAGTAAGGGAAAAAGGATGGCCACTCTCAGGAAACCTCTACCAGCTGGCATCTTGCTGGACATAATCAATTACAAATATCAAATCAAACTCTTGCACAACAAAGAAAGTCAACATTAAGAGGATCTTATTAATTAAGAGGATGTGATCTGCCTACTGATCAGAAAAACTATTAAATTACAATTAGAGCTTTAGAGATAGATTTAAACCTAGTTTCTATATTTTTCTTAATTTAGATTCAGCTGGATCAATGTCAGACAGGAAGGAAACATTTAACCATGCACTAATTATGTGGGGAACACTGTGCAGAGACTTTCATATATGCCACATACTGTCTCACCGAGTCTCACAGTAACTTGAGGTGGACCCTGACCCCACTTCACAGATAAAACTGAGGGCTGTAATGGGATAATGCTCAAATGCATTATTGCTCACTTGGCATTTGGGAGGTTCTGTGATTTGATTAACACTCAGCTTTCCCTATTTGTCCTTATTTGCAACAAAGGCTTTATAAACAAATGTCTACTGTTTGCTTCATATTAGGCTATAAGCTCCGTGAGGGCAGGGTTGTGGCTGCACAGTGCACTAGCTGACCCTGAATCACCACTTGATGACTAAGTGAATGACAGCAGGAGAGGAAGTAAGCAGAGAAGCAGAAGCCAACACGATTCACATTTTCCCACATTTCTAGGCTGCAAGAGCATAAACACACACTGAAATTTCTACTGTGGTAAATACAAACTTTCCAGTCCACCATTTTTCAGTTGCAATAGCATAATACTAAAAATTATCATTCCTTGAAATTTTCATAGGAATTTGTTAAGAAAGTAAAATTAGGATCAAGGTCACAAAGGCTCAGAAAATGGTATAAATTCCACACTCCCCTTCTCTTTTGTCTTAAAAAAGAAACCCAATTACCTCACTTTTTTCCTAACCAAGCTAACTGTGGAGCCCCCCTCTTCCTTAATCTCTTTACCCTCACCCTTCCCAGGGGGCATGGGCACAGGATGTCTTTTAGCTAAGCTCACACTCTAGGACTGGTAATGTAGAATGATTCAAGCCAGCAAGGCAAAAAAATAAAAACAGGAGTGACAGTATTGCCACTGTGTTGTAGGTGCCTTCCCTTCCCTGTACCTTTGATCCCCCTCTGATCAGTGTCTTAGGAAGTCTCCAGGTCTCCAAGTCTACTGGGCTTACCCCATCCCTCCCAGAAGCAAGCACAGAGCAGACGACGAGAGAAACTAACTTGCCCTTACGAGGGTGTGGGTATGAGTCTGACGAGAAATCCGGAGTTCCGTCAGGCAGAGGACGGCACTGGAGCCTCACCCCGGTCATCATGTCCCCATGAGTCCCCTGCCCCCAATACACTCACATCACCTTTGCCTCATTTTCTCTTAGATAACCCAGTCAGAGGATAACCCATTTCAGTCCAGTGCTTGAAAGAAGCACATGGGCCGCTGAATTATACCCCAAATACCCTTTGCTCACTACTTCCCCATCCATTTTGTTCCTATTCATAAAGGAGTCCTCTGCTTTAAGAGAGACGATAGATGAAGAAAACATTGGTGCTATACTTATCCGCTAAGGAAAAAAACAAAAAAGCAGAAAAATGTGAGGTTCAAAGTGGGCAGAAGAAAGGCTTGTTTTTATTTTTTATATTTGCTTCAGAAAAGCCCTTTTAATAAAGCCTCTGGGAGAACCTAATTCTCTTTCCAGACCCAACTGCTAATCAATTCCCTCGGCTCTTTATATAAATAGCAGCAGTGGGTCGACAGGGCTGGGTAATCTGGGACTATAACTGAATTGTTGTTTCATAACAAGGAGTCCGATTCTAGTTTCTCCATTTAACATGAGATGGCAAAAGAATTTATCCCTCAAATAATCTGAAGCAAGGTGTTAAAATAGTCGTTCAAAAAGGTATGGAGACTGCAGCCACCTTCTGCAGAGTTTCCCTGTTCTATGGAACCACACCAGAAGCCCTGGCAACACAAACCCAAGGATTTAACACATCAGCAGGTCTGTGACAAGGACGTGGCTCTGCTTGGTTAAATACGTAATCCACTGCAATGAAATCCATCTCCACCATTTGGCATTTGTGATTACTTATTAAAAAGGTTTACCACCAAAACATATATACCCAACAGTCACAAAATGTTAGAACGAATATCTCTTCTTCAATATTAGAGAAAATTAAGTTGTTAAATGATTTATCTGGTTATTCAAACATGTGCTAACTCATCAAAAATAAGGAGGGTGGGGGTAGAAGTTCGTAAATTAGAAACAGAATCCTAATTAGAACTTAGGTTAGTTGGGTTACTTCATACACCTAAACGTGAGTGCACATAAAATTTGCAATTCAATAAATCTAGAATTTAGGTAGAAGTCAGTGAGCAAACGTAAGATATGGGTAAACCATAAGTAGTGGTGATTAGTGATTATTTTTCAACAAAGGGGAGGGATTATAATAACACAACAGTGTTTGTGACTAATGTTAATGTCACAACTAAAGTGGAAATATTACTGAAAAAATACTGTTTTTCTTTAGCCTACAGGAAGGGTGCCGACACTCAGTCCTGGCTGCCTAGGCTAGGTGACCCCCAGGAGCACAGTCTTCTTCCCTTCCAAGTGGGTGTGTCCTCATCCTGCTGTGAGAGACCTGGGATCAGGCTGCACAACACCACAATGGGACCAACATTTTTCGTATCCGTCCTCCACCCAGGCTGACACTGTTGAAAGCCACCTTGTTGTACAGGTACCTGGAGGCTGGCATAGGTGAGCTTTAGGTGTCATTTTACATGACACGGTCAACTATAAATTAAAGGGACATCTCCTACTGCTCTGAGGAAAGCATCCAACTTGCTAATGAGGCCATACTTACATCATTTGCTATTTGCTGATACCAGCAACTTGATAAGTGAAATGGAGAGAGAATCATATCCTTCCTCATAAAGGTGATTATGAGCTTCAGGTGAATAACTACATGCATAGTGCTAACTAATACCTTGTATATAGCAAGCACTCAATAAGTGCTGGGTAGTACAGTATTAAAAAGTGACTGGCTGACATTTTAAAGAACTGAATGAGCCAGACAGTTCTGAGATACTGAAAGAAGCAAGAAGATATAAATGGAGCTGCCTAAAGAAAAGAAATATATGGGAAAGGGCTGGCAGTGGATAAGGTCAAAAAAGAAAGATCAAAATGGGATATAACAAAGTACAATAAAAACATCAAAACAGACAGTAGCCCATCAGAGTACGAGTCTTCTGCTCCTCTATACGTAGAATTGATTGGACTTTTGTTAAGAGTAGTGTGCCCAGTTTTGAACTCTGACATGAAGAGTCAGAGGCAATCCAGAAGAGAGCAACACAGTAATTAAGGGTTGGAATACAGGGATATTAAGACAAGTCAAAAGGAGGAGGGGTTGGCCAGGTGCAGTGGCTCATGCCTGTAATCCTAGTACTCTGAGAGGCCAAGGAGGGTGGATCGCTTGAGCTCAGGACCCCATCTCTAAAAAAAATAGCTGGGCATTTGGCAGGTGCCTGTAGTCCCAGCTACTTGGGAGGCTGAGGCATGAGGACCACTTGAACCCAAGAGTTTGAGTTTGCTGTGAGCTATGATCGCACAGCACTTTACTGAGAGTGACAAAGTGAGACTTTGTGTCTAAAAGAAAAAAAAAAGGAGCAGGGATTATTCAACTTAGAGAATAAAAGACTGAGGAGGTTACTGACAAGATTTAAGGGCAGAGAACTCACTGTGTTGTGAGAGTGAGTGGCCCAAGCACTGAGGACAAAGCGAGGAGGGAAAGCCTGAACAGGGCACCAGGGGGCGCACGTGGGAGCGGGGAGCAGGGAGCAGGGAGTGTGCGGAGAGGGCGGCCGGCTCTTAGAACAGTGCAGGTGTAAACTTTGATAATCTCAAATTTCTTACGATTACCCCCAAAATGTATGCAAATTATTTGTAGTGTCTGCAAATAATTCCAGGCACTACAAGTT
The DNA here is from genome assembly GCA_963574655.1 of Perodicticus potto. Classification (NCBI taxonomy): domain Eukaryota; kingdom Metazoa; phylum Chordata; class Mammalia; order Primates; family Lorisidae; genus Perodicticus; species Perodicticus potto. The sequence continues at coordinate 64,101 of CAUYRH010026294.1, forward strand.
TTCTAACATTCCCGGTACCTTTAGTGAAGTTCTGGTCTGTGCGATTTGGGGTGTTGAAAAGTCTGTTTTGCGTCTGTAGAGCTACGCCTGATCCTACCTAAACACAACAAAAGATGTCAACACCAAGGGCACACTCTGATTCTTCAGTGGAAAGTGCCGTCATCACCGTCATCATCATTGACTTTTCAGTATTCTCAGCTAGTTGTATTGGGAGGGGGAAAAAAATCATTGTGGTGTTTTGAATCTTCTATTCCTTTGTCAAACACACTAATTTGCCTCACTGTTTGTAAAATGGAGGTATTGGACAGAATAAAGCAATATTTTCAAAGCTACAGCAACAGATAAAATGTACTAAAATGTACTGACAAAAGATCTTGTGTGGGTTTTTTTTGGTATTTTTTTAACTTAATTTTTATTAAATCATAACTGTCATCAACACATGAATGGATAAACAAATTGTGGTTTGTGTATACCATGGAATACTATGCAGTCATCTTGTGTGTTTTAAAACAAATGGAGACTGAGCCTACTAGTCCAGAGAAAGAAAGAAGGCTGGAATTGTTACCTCACTCAGCAGGAGAGAGAATGTGAGAAATCTCATTGCTGGTAACTTACTGAGTAGGGGACTGGCCCCCTGGGTATAGATACCTGGGGAAGTCATGAATTGTTGTTAAACCAAACTAAATGTATCTAAGCTAAGCACCAAGTCCCAGGAGCACTGACTTTGTTCCAAAGAGAGACACTATTATTAAAGACACTGGTGAAGCTTCTCAAAGCTTAATGTTTGATAGCTGCTTCAGCAATAGGGAAATACAGTAGCAGTGTTATATCAAACTTTGGAAAGATGTTGCTTAAGGGATTTGGTTCTTCATGAGCATTCAAGTTTCCAAATTAATATCCTTTTATCATTTACTATAGAGTGACTTGAGTTATTAAACTAAAGACTCCAACATCTCATTCCCTCTCCTGCTAATTCTATTACTGTTAACAGCCACTGTGAATTGACTCTAAAGTTATTAGGGTCACTGTTCATAAAAGAGAGGCTCGTCTTGCCAGACTGTCTTACTCCTTCATCACCAGTATCTGAGTGAGCTGACGATAAACTGATGAGGGTGACGTAGGCTCTCAGCTAATGGGCAGATCAGGAGATGGGTTGCAACTGAAGCACCAAAGGGGCATCACTCCAACGCTCTGTTGTAAAGCTTTGCTATGAGCACATTTTATACTTTTGCAATAAAAAAGAAATCCTTTTCCTACAAAGATCCTCTGAAAATGTAAGCAAAATCTACAACAATGAAGTTACCGAACATTAATTTTGCTAGTCAATTTTACTGTAAATCTAGCCCTACACAAGGGCAAAACAAGAAGCATCCTGTCCATTACTGAAATGACACCATTATTAGAACTTTGTGCAGTAGCATGGCCCGGCCCCAGTATTATAAAATAATAATAAATAGCCAACAGCTGACTTAGGATTTAGACACGTTGTAAAACTTTAGTGTCTGTTCCTCAATTTACCAGCCGTCTGAAGAGAACAAATGATTTTTTTTTTTTACCATATCATACACAATCTGAAAACTAATTTCTATTCTATGTTTTCATTAACTTAACATTACTGGTATTTACCTACAGTGATCTTGAATCACTCCAATCAATCATCAAGAGGGAGAAAGGTATCTGTACAAACCTACATATGGTCCCCCCGGTTTGATAACTTTTGTGCTTCGGTTGCGGGATTCCTCTTCTGCCTGGGTCATTTTTTCTCGTGTCATCTGATATGAGTCATTTGTTGCACACACTGTAATTTTATCTTGTATAAATCCCAGGCAATTGAGCTGAGAGGCTCCAGAGCTGTCAAGACAGATAGTAGCTTTATTAGAGATGGCTCTCATTTTGCACAATAAAGGTAAGCAAAAATTCTAAAATCAGGAGCCAACTATAAGTTTGCAATTCAAAAATAATCAACATTAACTTTTAAATGTAAAGATAATTTAATATATTTAAGTTCTTCTTTGTATAACATTTTTCATATTCTGAATATAATGGATGAAATGAGTTTTCAGAGACCAAATCCATAACATTTTAGGAAAAAAAATCAGTATTTAAAGACCAGATCCCAAATAGGCACTATAGTTGTATCTTAACAGTCAGCTATTTTAAAAAATTACCTATCACTGATATAATAAATGTGCTTTTAGTGGAACTGCAATATGAAGAGAGCTTTCTGGGCTGGCCACAATTCTTTTTATTTCTAACAAGTTATTAATTTTAAGGCTAAAATACCGACAAACATGAAAGCTTACTTTAGTATTATTAGTCGAAAGTTCCTAAAAGTTTGTATTTACTACTTTGTTCAATCTCTGTAAGATGTCCTATTTACATAAGCAAATATTGATGAAAATAGAAGATAAGTGATTTTTTCAGAAATATTAGAAAAACCTTTTAATAAAACAATCATGATTAACGAGGACCCAGAAGAAAACAATCATGAATATTAACAAAGATCCAGACGATGAATAAAGGTAATATGATAATATTAGGGAAATCATGGTAACAGTCATAACCGGCGTTTTACCTTAAAACAAATTAGAATATAAAAGTAATGACAGGCCAGGCATGGTAGCTCATGCCTGTAATCCTAGCATTCTGAGAGGCCGAGGTGGGTGAATAGCTTGAGCTCATGGGTTTGAGACCAGTCTGAGCTAAAAGCAAGACTCTCGTCTCTACTAAAAATAGAAAAACTGAGCCAAGAGGATAGCTTGAGCCCAAGAGTTGGAGGCTGCTGTGAGCTATGACACTACCCACGGCACTCTACCCAGGGTGACAGCTTCAGACTGTGTCTCAAAAACAAACAAACAAACAAACAAAAAACAGTAATAGATACTAGAGCTCTGATCCTCCATTTCTAAACTTAATTGGAAGTAACTTTGTTATGATGCTAAGAAATAAGGGCTGCTAAAAATTTTTGTAAATAATATTAACTGTTTTTTACAAATGTTATTAATTAAAACTCAGTTCATTCATTTCATAATACTCATTGGGCAGGGACAGCTTGCATGGTGATGTGAGAGGTACAGAGACAGACATCGCCCTCTGTCCCCAAGGAGCTCTCTGTCTAGTGAGTGATGAGGATGGGCAAACGGGCAATTACAACCCCACGTGACAAACACCAGGAGGCAGGGGACTCCCAGGCAGGTACCTCGAGTAACTGATGTCTGAGCTGATGTAGAGAGAGGACTGAGCAGGGGTGGGTGAGGACTAAAGTGTTCTAGGAAGGCAACCGACCTGTGCAGGCCCAGGGAGCAGGAAGGTTTTCAGGCCGGCCAGAGAGAGCAGGGAAGGGCAATTAGAGAGAAGGTTGAAGGGGGTCATGTTATAGATTTTAAACTTTATCCCTAGAGTAACAGTAGTTAAAACCAGAGCAGAGAAGGTATCTACCTGTATTGTGGAAAGCTCAGTCTGGATGGAGAGCAGACGGGGAGGACAGTGAAGAGCAGTGAGTAGACCACTGAAGGATCACAGGCAGGAAGCGGGAGCAGGCTGGAGCAGGGACGTGAGATGGCAGAACAGAGACAGAGTCCAGAGACAGTGAGGACGCAGGGAGGGAAGACAAGACTCAGGCCCTGGCTAGCCGCACGGGGAAGGGTGTTACAGAGTGTGCCTGTTCCTGGGTAATCGCGGCTGACATTTATTGCAATGGAACACAAAATGGAAGGGCAGGTTAGGGACAGAGCTGGGAGAAAGACAGTAAGCTCAGTCTTAGAGACCGTGACTTTGAAAGCCTGAAGAGAGGAGGAGTCTCAGGAGGGAACCAACTAAAGAACACTAATAGGGCGGCGCCTGTAGCTCATCTAGTAGGGCGCTGGCCCCATATACCAAAGGTGACAGGTTCAAACTCAGCCTCAGCCAAACTGCAAAAACAGAAAAATAGCTGGGCATTGTGGCGGGCGCCTGTAGTCCCAGCTACTAGGGAGGCTGAAACAAGAGAATCGCCTAAGCCCAGGAGTTGGAGGTTGCTGTGAGCTGTGACACCACGGCACTCTACCAAGGGTGATAAAGTGAGACTCTGTCTCTACAAAAAGAAAAAAAAACAAAAAAAAACAACAAGAACACTAATATACATATTTAATTACCAGGAAGAAAAGGAGACCACAGGAGGCTGAAAAGACACAGCCAAAGAGGTGGCAGGGAAACCAGAAGAAGAGTGCTGTGTCCTGGAAGCTACGGAAACAGAAAGCTTCAAGCAGCAGAGAGTGGGCGACTGTGTGAAACACTGGTAACAAGTCCAGAAGAACAGAGAACCGAGAAGCACCCACTGAATTCAGGGGCAAGGAGGTCATGGCCCCCTTGGGGGAGCAGTTTCAGTTAAATAATGGTGGGGGAGGCTAAAGTCAGATGTTGAGTCAAGAAGTGAGTGTGAGAGGGTTGTTTTGTTTTTAATTTTCTTTTTTAATGAGATGGGATCTTAGCATGTTTCCTGAAAAACCAGCATAAGAGGGAAGGAAGGAGAAGTATAGGAGGAAATGACTGCAGCGGAGAGAAGGGCTGGAGGCAGAAAGTTTGGGTTTTGACATTTCTCTCTATTTTTTACTAAGCAATTTAACCTGGTGCAAATAAGCTAACCCTATTGCCAATCATGATGAAGCTACTTGAGGTCTAGAAATAGATCTTTACGCAGACACACAGAGCAGAGCTAAACCCTGAGGGCAGGAAGGCCCCCCCGAAGTTTAGCACGCGTGTGTGTGAACGTTCCCTTCATCCTTCTGTAGCCTGGCTTCCTGTTTCCCATACTCAAGTGTGCATTTCTATATATTCTATGCCCAAACTATATTTTCTCTAGGACTGCAAATGGGTAGATTTAAGAGACTTCTGGAAGGTAATTTCTGACTGAGATTTCCTCCATTTTATATATGAGAAGAGGGAGTGTTTGTAAGATTTAAAAATGTAGATAAGGAGACAAATTAATCCCTGTTTGTTGAACATTTATTTACAGAGCATTCCTTGAGGAGCTTGAACTATTGTTGGAGAGACAAGAGCCACAAGAAACAGAAAAGTTAAATTGAATAGGGAGAGCCAGGTTAAGGACATTTGCTTGCCAGGCTGAGAACTGAAAGTTTGAGTGCTTTTGTTTTTGTAGCAGCAAATTTCAATTTACACCTGTCCCACACCATTTTAAAAGCTCCTTGGATCATACTGAAAGAGAATTGAGGCAAATGTATTAACATCCTAACAATGACTACTTCTGTTCTCTTGCTGCATGTGTATTGTTTTGTAAGTGGCCTTAAATCCTTCTCTAAACAAATAGGGTAGAAATAAACACACAGGGTATTTCTGAAGTAAGGGTGAAGCCTTATTAGATGATAAGACTGGTTTTGAAGAGGGAATCAATTAAGTTCCTTACTAAAATTCCTAAGGGGACACAGTTCAATCTGATGTCAAAATGTGCTCACTATAGTAAAATAACTATCTCAAGACAAGCACCACAGGTGGTGGCCACATTTTTTTTTTTTAATTTTTTTGTGCCATGGTAGAGTGCCCACTTTAGTGCCCACTTTATTGCCCTTGGTAGAGTGCTGTGGTGTCACAGCTCACAGCAACCTCCAGCTCTTGAGCTTAGGTGATTCTTTTGCCTCAGCCTCCCAAGTAGCTGAGACTATAGGCACCCGCCACAACGCCCGGGTATTTTTTGTTGCAGTTTGGCTGGGGCTAGGTTCGAACCCATCACCCTTGGTATTTGGGACTGGAGCCCTACCCACTGAGCCACAGGTGCTGCCCAATGGCCACATTCAGAACTTAGTGTGCCCTGTGGTGTGTAAAACATACTGAGCTGGGAGTAAGGAGAATGAATGTGGCCACTAACTAACCAGCTGTGCAACTGTGGATAAGTCACCTGTGAAATGAAGGCGTTAACTCATATAATCACTAAAGACCCTGATACTTTGTGATTCTATAATCTATCATAGAGCTGTTCAACAGAACTTTCTACAATGGTGGAAATATTCTATACCTGTGTCCTCTGTGACAGCCACACATAGCTACTGAGACTGGAAAACGTGGTCAGTGTGAAGGAGCAATGAAATGTTAAATTTTATTTAGTTTTTTTCAATTCAAATATAAATAATCACATGTAACCAGTGACTGCTACAGTAGACAGAAAAGTCTATCAGGGGCATCCAACCTTTTTTTGTCTCTATGGCACACTGGAAGAATGAGCGCTGTCTTAAACACACAAACACTAACGCAAACTGATGAGCAAAAACAAAGTCCATGGATAATTTCCACAATATCTGACACTGCAGATAAGCAAAACAGTCCTCAAATAATCTACGTGGCTGCAGGCTGAACATCTCTGCTCCACTCTATATAATGTATAACATAAGCAATGTACACCCAAAAAAGGGAGTTTGAGGGTAATAAGATACAACAAAGGAAAAGTTACTCAGTCACCTTAAATGAGAGGATCAATTTAGAAGTCATTCCCTCACCCGAGGGTCTTATTTTGCACCCCTGCCACCTATGCCTATTTGAAACATAGGATTCTTCCCTCTTTCTTCCACAGCCAGTGAGTGCGGCAAGTCTCAAGTACCGCACAGATGAGCAGCAGAGATGCACGGCAGTGAGATGTCGGGCTAATGGTTCAAGTACCGCACAGATGAGCAGCAGAGATGAGCGGCAGTGAGATGTCGGGCTAATGGTTCGAGTACCGCACAGATGAGCAGCAGAGATGCGCGGCAGTGAGATGCTTCGGGCTAATGGTTCAGGTACGGCACAGAAGAGCAGCAGAGATGCGCGGCAGTGAGATGCTTCGGGCTAATGGTTCAGGTACGGCACAGATGAGCAGCAGAGATGCGCGGCAGTGAGATGCTTCGGGCTAATGGTTCAAGTACCGCAGAGATTAGCAGCAGAGATGCGCGGCAGGGGGCTGCTTCAGGCTAATGGCAAAGCCTTAGGTGTGGAGGAAATGAGAGAGCCCCTAACCTCCCTCTCAAGCCAGGGGCAGAACAACTACCCCCTACCCCCACTCAAGGGCCCATTCTTTGATCAAAAACAACCAAAGCCAAGCAGAGTAAAACAAGTGGCTTCTTGTTTACAGAGGACCTGCGTGGATAAGGGATTCAAGGTAGTTTTTCCTCCTGGACCCTTGAGTGTGAGCCTTGAATATATCAGAGACACTCTTATCTAAGTGAAATGATAAAGCCTTTTTTAAAATTCTCAAAATTATCTTTAATTAAAAAATCCATATTTTATAGGTAAAATATCTTCTGTATCTTAAAAGCCCAGAAAGGGTAAAATCTTAAGAATTTTGTGACTGTATCCCAGTGACAATATAATTTCTAGTATATATTAAGTCCTTAATATTTTTTAACGAGATATATGAGCTTTGCAATTGAACTTAGGAAATTTGTATGGAATGGCTACTATATAGTTCATTGTTTAATTTTTAAAAACCCTTTTAAATGAAAATTATTTTCTCTTCAGCATGCCTTGAAAAAGCACTTACCTGGAGAATGTTTGCTGGATGCAGTCAAAGCTGCCCTGAGGGTTGTCTTTGCCCACATTTGACAAATAGAAATTAAAGTTATGAACTTCATTGAGAGGATCATTTTTTGGAATTTTAACAAGCTAAAAGGGGGGAAAGAGAGAAACACCTCAAGTTATAAATTTGCCATCAAAGATCTTATGACTGGTTTTTCAAGTGACAATCATTTCACAACCAAGCCCTCGTGATAGATATCTTTACATCATTTAAATGACCAAAATAATTCAAGCCATCTGGCAAACATGCACATAACTTATCACAGTCTTATTTCTATTTTATACACTTGAGTGTCACTTTTGCTTGGTAGTTTCTATTCATTTATAAGAGGAACCCTGGGGCGGTGCCTGTGGCTCAGTGAGTAGGGCGCCGGCCCCATATACCGAAGGTGGCGGGTTCAAACCCGGCCTCGGCCGAACTGTAAAACAGCCGGGCATTGTGGAGGGCGCCTGTAGTCCCAGCTACTCAGGAGGCTGAGGCAAGAGAATCACCTAAGCCCAGGAGTTGGAGGTTGCTGTGAGCTGTGTGACGCCACGGCACTCTACCAAGGGCGATAAAGTGAGACTCTGTCTCTTCAAAAAAAAAAATAAATAAATAAAAAAAATAAGAGGAACCCTGTTCATTTCAAGCTAGCAAATGTCTATAGTTTATAGGAAGAGTTATCAGTGAATTTACTAAAAAGCTCTTCCTCCTTTGACCTACATAAGCTTTATCTTTGGCTAATGTGACCTCCTGCTGAATAGCTTCTAGATATTTAAGCAGTCTCTGAGATCCAGTCCATATCCTGATCTTTTGCTCTTTTAATAAAAACACATTTCACTTTGATTCTGGCTTTTTTGAGCAGTATTTCTGAAGAAGAATAACTAGCAGCAGCAGGTTAATGCCATAATTACATTGACAGAACAAACAATGCAGCTTGAGTGTCTCTCCCTGTTCTGTGATTCCATCACGCAACCCGGGGAACAGGGTCAGCGGCCTACAGAGGTGACTCTGCAGGCCACTCCCACGTCGGGTCCCAGGCAACACTGTGGAGCTGGTAGGTGCAACTTTCTATGTCTTGCTCAAGGTCTAGTTTCCCTGCCAGATGGGAAGCCCCACGAGTGAAGGGACAGGGTTGCTGGAGACACCTGAGGCCTGCATCAGCCATATTTCCGGGCATATGGCCAGAGCTCATAAAGGCTTGTGAACAACTGAAATCTTCTCACTGTCTTTCCATCTAACCGCCCTTCCTAGCACCTGAAACCTTTCTTCCCTTGGGTCTGCAGGGGCTGCTGTGGTAAAATCTGAGCTTTCCCTTATTAGAAAAAGACAACCCAGAGCAAGTTAGCTTCTAAGTATGTATGCGTTGCCATGCGTGAATGCTAACACACACTCACAAATTTGTTAGTAAAAAGAACTGGGGTCATCGATTTCCAACTCCTCCTCCTCCTCTCCTACTCCCAGAAGAAAGTAAAAGAAAAAAAAACATAAGCAGGAAGACCATTTGCAGTGTCTGGCACATAGTAGGCATGTAATAAATATTTGTTGAAGGAATGAATGAATAAGGAGAAGAAAAAGAAGTTGAAGAAAAATGTATTTTCCAAGGAGATTCAGAAGACTCAAGGAGTCTTGACTTGAAATGTCAAGTTTCATCAGAGATGCTAAGTATTGGATAATACTCTATTAAGTCCCCATCATCTCTGAATGTAAACTACCTTTAACCCTTTATTTTAAATTAGTCTCAATTCCTGCAGTAACATTTTCTGCATTTATTATCTATTCTATAAATAATATCTATGGGGGCTCTAAACTCTTTAGCTCCCCAATTTTCCCCAGTACTAAAACGCAGTGATTTTGTGAACAAGTTAATTTACTCTCTAGGTAGATCTGTCCTGGTCATGCACACTGAACGCCTAGTAGGTGCAGGCACTTGCACCTTCGTGATCCTGCAGCCCTGCTCCCCTAAGAGACAGGAGAACACACGAACAGCTACACGCTGCTGTGACAGCTCTCGCTGAGGTCTGCTCCTGTTCCTCTGAGAACAGGATTCTGCGCAATACAGCCTAAAGCCTTCCGAAGGCCTAGGAGAGGAGGCAGATAGGTAAGAAAGGTGTGGACACCTGAAAAAAATCCGTTCCCCAGCCATGACTCACTTAACTTCCATCCATCTCCCCTAACCCTGTGTCTACATCTGCAGGATCCGGTTAGGGAGATTTTTATAGTGGCTGAAGTTGCATCTCCATTTCAGTCTCTGGCTTCAGTTTAGGTCTGAAGTTTTCCTTCCTGTGCAGCTTAGTTTGGGAAGAAGGAAGTACTTTACCATCAAAGTATGAAATATCCTTCCTGTGGGAGATTCTAAATTGCATTAAAAAAAAACAAAAAACTAGAATCATATAGCTCTTTCCTACTTTTCAAGAGTATCTAACATACATACTCAAATTCTGCAAATGTTCAGTATTCACTGAACATTGTTAACTTAACTGGAGTCACTTAGCTCAGATGTCTTCTACTAAAACAAAGTGTTATGGGAAGACTCTTAATAACCCTTTAGGATTACTGAAATGTAGATTTGTTTCCTTTCTCATCTATCAAACTGGCCAACTGTCCAACACTCTAAATTTCTAAGTTAACATTTATGCTTTAAAGTGAAAGAAAAGAATTAACATTCTATACATTTTTTCACTTTGTTTTTGAAAACACACATATGTGCAATTAAAGTGTAGTCTAAATTTGGATAGTTCAGTAACTAAAATATCTTGTGTAAATTAATTACTATGTACATTCCTTAAAGGATTACGGTCTGGCCTAATGGTGGACACAGAAGACTTTTATAACTTTTTTTTTCCATTTTATAAATTTAATTGCAAGAAAATGTAAATTCTACTAATACAAATTCAAAAACAACTTTTTAAACAAATTTTTGATGAATACACATTAATGAGTTAATATGGTTGATAAATAATTCCTACAAATCAAAAATCAACAACACTGGTCTGAAGTTTGAGCTTGCTGGAAGATGGCCTTTCATCTCAGAAAGCACAGAGGGGTTCTGCAAGTAAACCTGCATCTTCTGGGGAGATGTTCAGAGATCCAGTCTTCAGAACAGTCATTTTGTCCTTTATATAATTGATTCCAGAAGTTTTTGAATCTGTTGCTATTTTATAAACTTGACATTTCATTAAACCTATTGGCATCTTCATGGTTATCATACATACCCTACTATGTGGACAACTACACAACAGGTCAATTGTTGAAATGGGCAAAGGATAATTCCCAGAACACTATGAATTACCACTCACAATATGCGTTGGTCATAGTTCCTTATCTCTCAAGAAACCATGTTTCAGAGAAAATAAAAATGAGAAACTTAGTTTTTCCTAGGACCTAGTTCCCTCTCTCTGAAATTTTATGCCTTCTCAAAGCATCTCACATTGGTTCTATCTGATTCTTTGTCCA
>CAUYRH010026296.1:0-20633 GCA_963574655.1 Perodicticus potto
ACCTCCAATTCCTGGACTCCAGCGAGTCTCCTGCCTCCGCCTCCCAAGTAGCTGGGACCACAGGCGCCTGCCACAACGCCCGGCCATTTTTTGGTTGCAGCTGTCATTGTTGTTTGGCGGGCCTGGGCTGGATTCGAACCCACCAGCTCAGGTGTACGTGGCTGGCGCCTCAGCCTGTTGAGGCACAGGCGCCGAGCCAATATTTTTAGTAGAGACAGAGTATCACTCTTGCTCAGGCTGGTCTCAAACGCCTGAGCTCAGGCAATCCACCCACTTCTGCCTCCCAGAGTGCTGGGATTCTGGGCATGAGCCACTGCACCTGGCCACTCTTCTTGTTTTTAAGTCCACCATTATAGGTTTTGCAGAACATTTTAACAGTGTTTTCACATAGAGTTCAAAACGTTCTTCAGGATGCTGAATGAGTTTTTTCAGCTTTAAGCCTGAATTTGGTCACATTGTAACTTTTGAAGCCCTGTGAACTTTGCAAGGGTCTGGAAAGTCCCTTGTACATAACAGAAATAAAAGTCTAAGTCAAATTCTCCTTGAACTATTGGCTTCCTAGTGTTTGTGCTCTTGGGGGAAGTTCAGGTTCCCAGAGAGATATCCAACTTTGATAGAGGGTTAATATTCCAAGCTTGAATGCATAAAAACCAAGGTAAATCTTTCAGAATTCTTCTGAGAAAGCATGTCAATGTGGAAAATCATTCAGTGGCAAAGCATCTCTTCCTTAAAAATATTTGCTAAAGTAATTTCCAATATAAAATTATACCTAAGCATTTATGTGAAGTCATGTAAGAAAGTACTTCAAGCTGGGAAAAATATCATTCAGTAGAACATATGTCTTCATTAAAAACATTCACTAAATGACTTTTGACTTTTTCTTGTGTTTTAGAGACAGAGTCTCTCTGTCACCCAGGCTCGAGTGCAGTGGCATGATTATAGCTCATTGTAGCCTCAAAACCCAGGACTCAAGCAATCCTCTTCCCTCAGTCACCCAAGTAACTGGGAATACAGGTGTGCGCCACCATGCCCGGCTAATTTCTTTATCTTTTTGTATAAGATAAAGAAGTGTCTTGCTACACTTGCCCAGGATGGTCTCTAACTTCTGGGCTCAAGTGATCCTCCTGCCTTGGCCTCCCAAAGTGCTGGGCTCACAGGCATGAGCCACTTGCACCTGCCCCCCTAAATGACTTTATAATATAAAACTATGCCTAAGAAGTCTCACAATTTATCTATAGTTTTCCCTTTTTTTTTTTTTTTTTTTTTAAGACAGTCTCAAGCTGTTGTCCTGGTAGAGTACTGTGGCATCATAGCTCAGAGCAACCTCCAACTCTTGGGCTTAAGCAATTCTCTTGCCTCAGCCTCCCAAGTGGCTGGGACTACAGGTGCTCACTACAATGCCTACCTATTTTTTTGGTTGTAGTTGTCATTGCTGTTTGGTGGGTCCAGGTTGGATTTGAACCCGCCAGCTCCGGTGTATGTGGCTGGTGCCCTAGCCGCTTGAGCTACAGGCAATGAGCCAGTTTTCCCATTTCTTAATGAGCCTCTTCTCACTTTCTTTGTAGAGAAATAACTGAGATTATCAAAACTTTCATATTTAACCATTTTTACAAGAACATCAAAAACATTTTTAGGTTAAATATGAACCTTGTTCTTTTGGGTTTTTTTTTTTTTTTTTTGAGACGAAGAAACAAACTTTTTGTCACCCTCGGTAGGCTGTCATGGCATCATAGCTCACAGCAACCTCAAACTCCTGGACTTAGCGATTCTCTTACCTCAGCCTCCCAAGTAATGCGCTACAAGCCCCCGCCACAACGCCTGGCTATTTTTATAGATAAGGTCTTGCTCTGGCTCAGGCTGGTCTCAAACCTGTGAGCTCAGGGTAATCCCAAGTGCTGGAATTACAAGCATGAGCCACCTTGCCTGGCCTGAACCTTGTTCTTACTTGTTAAAAAAAAAATAGACCAAAATGAAATATAATTGTTTAAACACTTTCTTTTCAGGCCAAGCTGGGTGAATTACCTGAGCTCAGGAGTTTGAGACCAGCCTGAGCAAGAGCAAGACCCTGTCTCTCAAAAATATCTGGGTGTTCATAACTATAGTCCAGAAAGTAGAAGGGAAGAAGAGAGAGAGGGGAGGGGAGGGGAGCTATGGGAGGAGGGAGGGTATCTGGGGGAACCTCACCTGATGTGCATGATGCAATGGTACATTTCAAAACTATTTAGAAATGAGTATAACTGTGATGGATGTGTTACTTAGTTCAATGTAAGCATTTCACATTGTATACTGAAGCAGTACCCTAACCCCATAAATGCATCAGTGTACAAAGTTATGCTTTAATAAAAAGAAAATAATAAAAAAATAAGCTTGAAGACCTAAAAAAAAAAATATCTGGGTGTTGTGGTGGGTGCCTGCAGTCCCGGCTACTCAGGAGGCTGAGGCGAGAGGATCACTTGTGCCCAAGAGTTTGAGGTTGCTGTGGGCTATGACACACAGCACTCTATCAAGGGTAACAAAGTGAAACTGTCTAAAAAAATAAATAAATAAAATAAAACTTTCTTTTCTTAGTTGATACCTTTGAAAGATTTCATGACAGTAATGGCACAGAAGTAGTCCAACTCATTCAGTAACTAGAAAAATTAATAGCCAGCTCCTACTGTCCAGGGCTCAGCTCAGTGAATGGCTTTAGTCTCTACCAACAAGTCCACTACCCCTTCTCTCTCTGCTCTCTTTCTCTGAAGTAGGAAGAAGGTCATCAACAGTCTATGATCATCCTCCCTGAAACCTGACTACTCAAGGTAGTCAAGAAATCTTCCCTGACTTGCTTCTCAAAACTTGTAACCTTATCTCTCATGCATGGGGCTTCTTTCTCAGCTTGATCGTGTACCCTACATTATCAGTCAGGAGTCATGCCTCTTACTACTTTGTGTCTCTTCTCAGGGTGCCTGGAACATACACATGAAGCTGATTAATATAGCTGACTCCTGATAGAAATTCCACCACTTCTCATATATAGACTCTAGCTCCTTGTATCAGAGCTCAAGGCTTCGGGCCTTAAGGGGGATGGTGTCTTATGGTTCACACATGCCCTGGAGATTAGCCATTCTCTTGGTTTTTTTGTTTTTTTGAGGCAGAGTCTTGCTTTTTCACCCTCAGTAGAGTGCCTTGGTGTCACAGCTCACAGCAACCTCAGACTCTTGGGCTCAAGTGATTCTCTTGCCTCAGCCTCCCAAGTAGCTGGGACTACAGGTGCCTGTCACAACGCCCAGCTATTTTTAGAGACAGAGTCTCACTGTGGCTCAGGTTGGTCTTGAACCGGTAAGCTCAGGCAGTCCACCTGCCTTGGCCTCCCAGAGTGCTAGGATTACAGGCATGAGCCACCACACCGACCTTAGCCATTCTCTTTAAACAGCCACAGCCTATAGGCCTGGAGGAGTGGCACCCAGGGGACCATTCTTAATTGACACTTTTTAGGATTCAAAGTTAAACTTATACAGGATGGCCATAAAGTTCATGTGTAATTCAAAACAGACTGTAATATAAATATTATATTTGTGTGCAATATAAAATAGATGAATTTTATGGCCACCCTGTATTTCTGTCCCAGCCCTCAGCCCACTCATGTGGAGTGAACTTGGCTTCTTACAGACAAGTCAGGTTTAAAGGGTCCCTGTGCAATTGTTCATTTTGTCATAAAGCCTAAAGAGAAGTCTCTGTTTTGTCTCCTTGCCTGAGGTGGTATCTTTACAAATATAATAGCTAGTTTGAGACTTTTTCTCTCAAGTATACCACCCATACGTTAACATCAGCCTACAGCAAATGTGGTTAGAAAGGTAAGTAACTTCTCTCGAAAATTCAGTAATCAAAAATTCACTTGCCAAAGGAGAAGCCTGAAGTACGTAAATGCAATCCTTGGTTTAGAAAAGGATTAAACAGCAGTCATTTCCTAGATTGGTTACAATACGACTGCCACATATTTCCTGGTATTGTAGATATGTAAGCAGGTATTTCTTATCCAAATATAAACTATATTTATATTAAATGATATTTTAAGCTGACATTTTTAATGATCTGTGTGTGGCAGAGTCTGTTAGTTGTCTCTCAACATCTCCCCACTTCTTTAGTAAACATCCCCCTCTCCCGAGTTTTACCTGAGCACACACCTGCCTGGGGTACAAACGACACTTCCCAGCCTCCCTGTAGCCGGGCCTGGCCTGGGACTAAGTTGTGGCCAGTGAGATGTAAGTGGAAGTGTGGTGTCAGTTACCAGGACACCACTTCCAAAGATAAGGGGCCCTTCATCTCTTCCTTTCCCCTGCTCTTGGGAATGTGGAAGTAAAGTGATGGCTGGGGTGGGGACCTCAAGATATCACTAAAATGGCACAGCAGGAAGAAGCCTATTACCGCCACCTCTGCTGCGCTGCTTTTTCATAAAAGTGAAGCATGTTTAAACCACAGCTAAAACTTAACCTTTACCCACAGCCGAACCTGATCCCGATAGCATTTTCCTCCACTAACTCACTAGTAAAATGCTAATTCAGGCATAATGCTCGTCACAGGAGGTGCTGAGTCAGCCTAAGGGAGGTTAGCATGTGGAATAAGGACATCCTCCCAGCAAGTTCTAATTCCACTCAGGAAAAGTGCCACCCTCTAAACCAAGCCAGGAGTCACGCTCGCTCCTAAGACCCTGTACTCCCTGAAGCCCAGCGAACTATGCAGGATCTAAGCCATCGTGGCTCTTTCTAGAGCTCTTGTCTCTGAGCACTTTCTCTGCTGAACAAAAGACTCTCTTGTTGCATGGTCCTCACAGGACCTACCGATTGGCTTACGGGGCTGTCTTCCTGGCACTTCCTTCCTTCCTAGTCCAGTATCTTCCTCAACACCTCTCCTCCTGGAACTCTGTGCTGCCCTTCGTAGGTGGAAATAACGCTATTAAGACACGAGCTTAATACAGTTTTTGAAGTGTTGGGATAGGTCTGCACTGACCTATTTTCTTTCCCTCAGTCCTGTGCCCAGTAGCACCCCCTGGAAACTCAGTGGCCAGGGCAGGCTATTGGCAAGGAGTAAGGAGAACCATCGAAGGCTGTTCATCCCTGTAATGTGGGCTCTCTGGGACCCCTCTCGCTAACTTACCCACAGTGAAGCCACTTCAGAGCCACTTGCCTGACTTCCTAAGTTTAGAGCCTCTCAGCCTCAAGGAAAAGAATTTTCACATTTTTTCATTGTTTGTTTCTAGAACTTCACTCTTTACCATTACGTATGTTCTGCTATTGGTACATTTGGAAATCAATGAAATTTAACTTGGGAGTCTCTGGCCTACCTTTATGAAACTTTTCCTTAGCACTGCCACCAGTTTGCCCGTGCCTTCCAGGTGCCAAGATATCACCACTATAAATAGCATTTATTCATTAGGCACTTAACAATGTGCCGGGCATTGTTCTAAGACAGCGGTTCTCAACCTGTGGGTCACGACCCCTTTGTAACAATGAAAATACATCCTGCATATCAGATATTTACATTATGATTCATAACAGTAGCAAAATTACAGTTATGAAGTAGCAACAGAAATAATTTTATGGTTGGGGGTCACCACAACACGAGGAACTGTATTTTTTCATATAACTGTATTAAAGGGGCACAGCCATTAGGAGGCATTAGGAAGGTTGAGAACCACTGTTCTAAAAGGTCGGCAAGTATTAATTAACCCTCACCATACTCCTGTGGGGTTGATACTGTTACTGTCCATTTTATAGATGAGAAAATGGGACGCTGAAAGTTAAGAATTTGCTCAAAGTTAGCAAGCAGTGGAGCCAGAGTTGGTCCCCAGAATCTTGAACTCATGCTCTTAACCATAACACAAACTGCCCCTTTCCTCTCCTACTCCAATTAAAGCACATTCCCAAGCATCTGAGAAAGACACCCGAACCTCTCCAGCCTCTGCACATTAGCTTATATTGCCCAGTGTCTGAAATGCCCTCCCCCGTGAATTTTCATCCTTCAGGGTCCAGCCCAAATGCCACTTTTCCTATGAAGAATTTTCTGACTCCTTACCCTGACAAACCACTACTTGTCCTATATCCTGTGGCATTTCCTTTTGTACCTGTGCAGTGGTTTAAATGCATCCCTCAAAGTTCATGTGTGGGAAACTTGACCCGTGATGTGGTAGTGTTTGTTGGGAGGTGGGGCCAAATGGAGGTATTTGGATCATGGGGCAACTGCCCTCATGATCACATTAATGCCATTACCTTGAGACAGGGCTCCTTATAAAAGGCCAAATTGGTCCCCCCTTGCACCTTCACTCTCTCTGCACCTTCCCCCCTTCTGCTATACAATGATACAGCCAGAAGGCCCTTGTCAAATGCTGGTCCCTTAGTCATGGGCCTTCCAGCTTCCATACCCATACCCAATGAATGGCTCTTCATTATAAATTACCCAGTCTCAGATATTTTGTTATAGCAGCACTGTAACAGACAGACTTAAGACAGACTAAGCCAACATCTTTGAAAGAATCCTGCCCAGTCATAATCCTTGTGTCTTCCTTGGAGACTGGATATTTTGAGAGCAAGGACCAAGGAGATTCACCTATGACTCCCACTGTGGAATATGTGCCTCTCAAACAAATTTGGTCACAAATGTGGAAATGGCTGATAGAGCTTTGTATGTAACTCTTATCATGGGATATTTTATTTTAACAAAGTCCTAAACTGGGAATTCAAGTTACTGTGACAACATTTTAAGACTAACAAGTAGGAAGAACATTTATTTCCTGTATAGGAGAGGCTTTAACCCTGAAAGGCATGCGGAGAACCTGCCTACTTACTAACCTGAGTATAATTCTGCATCGACAGCTTTTGTGCTTCCAAAGGAAGGAGACTAGCTTGTCTCTTGTCTCCCCACCCTGCCACCTCCCCCTGGGCACCCAGAACCAAGGGGGAAAACAAGAAGTTAAACTTAGATTCCTGGTGAAATGCCAGGAAGATGAAACCCTTTTTTTCATAGCAACAGTGGCTGCAATTTCCTTGCCTGGCAAAGGGCAGAAGTAGGTTATAGCAATCTGCCACCTGCCTGTGGGGCCCAGCCAGAAATACACTGGTCAGTCCTTGCCAGTTCATCTCAGGGCCAGAGCTGGTGAGCTGTCGTGTGTGGAGAGGCCTCTTCCAAGTGCTCCCCCAACTATAATTAGAATATTGCCAGGGGATTTATTTTTAAGTAACATGAGCACCAGGATGATGATCCAGCCCCGTCTGCACTTGCCCAGAACCTCTCATGGGCTCCAGCATTTTAGACCGAACAATATTTTTCTCCAACACCCCTCCCCCCACTTTTGTCCAAATAAGGCAAAGAAATCCAAAGATTTTCCTTTTGCAAGGCTCTCAGGCAGCATTCTGATTTAGGGGAAAAGAAATAGGGAGACTTTAAGTTTCCTTTGACTCACTCTGTGGAAGGAACAAGGGCCCTTCTCTCTCCACACATGTATCATCGTGCGTTGTCTTGTAAACGTGTCCAGGGTGAAGTAGGGTGAAGGCTTGCTGGCCTGGTTCCAGGTCTACCCCTAGCTCAACTACAGATCTACATTCTGGAAGTGAGCTGGGCAGAGGCTATTCAGAGAGGGAGGTGGTTGGGGAGGAGAGGGTGGTGGTATATAGAGAAGTTTTTCTGTGAAAAAAATGCTACTAGTGTTTACCACTGCAACCTAAAACTTCATGGTTGCACAATGAGTCCTTCACGGCAGCTTGAATGCTGAGGAAGAACCCGGCTCTACTGGGTGCTGCTACCCTCGAAGCCACAGAAGCCTCAGAACCAGAAAGTGGTGACAGTGGGGTCATCACCACATACTAAGGCTAAACATAAGTGGGAGGCTGAGGCAGGTGGATTGCTTGAGCTGAAGAATTAGAGACCAGCCTAAGTAAGAGGGAGACCCTGTCTCTGCTAAAAACAGAAAATAGGCGTTGTGTTGGGCACCTATAGTCACAACTACTCAAGAGGCTAAGGGAAGAGTTTGAGGTTGCTGTGAGCTGTGACGATGCCATGACACTACCCAGGGCATCAGAGTAAAACTCTATCTGTAAAAAAAATACTCAAAAAACATACAAGTAGGAGTGTGTCTGGGTGAGATGAGATTTAAGAAAAGAAGCAGTAAATGGAAGGGAAGCTTACCAGGTTCCCCTGGGCCGCCAGGTGTTTCTTTTGTACCTCTGACCAAGGGCTGTGTCTGGGCCCACGTGCCAGCCCGCATGCACCCTCACACACACCTGCGAGGGCCAGGTTAGCTGGACAGTCTGTGGACTCAGGAGTCTAGGAAGGGATAGATGGTAAAGATGCAACTCTAATGTTAACCTCTTAGTTCTCAATGTTGAGGGCATGGGACAGATTAGATCGGGTGCTTTTGGCCTGGCACATACGAGTTTGAGCAGGGATCCCAGAGCTCCCCTCTCGTTAAGTCTGGCGGGAATCAGGTCAAGCCAGGCCCTGATTTAGGATGTTTGGGGCTATCCAGGTAGGCTACGGAAGCAAACGTGGCCTCAGTGGGAGAAGCACAGGGATGGGGGAGTGATTCACTGACACCTGTCACCCTCATTCCAGGCTGATCCTGCTCCTCCCTCACATTCCTTACTTCCCAGAACTGCAGGCACCACTGCTGGCAGCTAACAGAGCGGACAGCTGAAGTTGCTATGTAAACACAGAGGCCTCAGCCAAGACAGATTCGGCTCTCAAGAGATTTGCCAGCCCTGTGTTCATCCCTTCAAATCCTACCCAGGCGGGAGGCTCTGTTCAGAGCCCAAGAGCTGTTGGCCACTGTTTGCAATTGTAGGGCACAGATTCCAGTCTCTGATCTCACCTCTCTTTTCTGCAACAGAAAACCCTTCAGCTCTAGGAACCCTCACCCTGTCTGACCCGTCTGACCCTGGGGAGCTCATGAAGACTCTACCTGAGGTAGACTGCTCTGCTAAGGCCCATCCTTCCGTCTTGGTTTCTCTGAGCATCCCTAGGATCCTGGGCCATGTGAAATGCCACTAGGAGGGTTACTAACCAGGGCAGGCATCGGCGTAGAAACTGCTCACATCATCTTAGAGGTTTAGCTTTTCCCTCCATAGCCTTCCTGGCTTTCTTTTCTTTTTTGTTTTTTTTTTTTGCCCTCTACCTTCCATGCTGAAGGAATTTTCTCCTTTTTCCTCAGGAGTATTTTCACATTTGGGATCTATGGAGAATGAGTTCTTTGACCTCTTTCAAAATATCTTCAATGTCAGCTGGGAATGATTGCTCATGCCTGTAATCCTAGCACTCTGGGAGGCCAAGGCAGGTAGATTGCTTGAGCTCAGGAGTTTGAGATCAGACTGAACAAGAGTGAGACCCGTCTCTACTAAAAATAGAAAAACTAGCCAGGCATTGCTGTGAGTACACGTAGTCCCAGCTACTCAGGAGGCCAAGGCAACAGATCTCTTGAGCCCAAGAGTTGGAAGTTGCTGTGAGTTATGATGCTACAGTGCTCTAGCCTGGGCAACAGAGAGAGACTCTGTCTCAGAATACAAAAAAAGGTCTTCAATGTGATTAGACCATGGAATCAAATTTATTCATCAAATAACCTCTGCTCTCACTCAAGCAGATGCCTGGACGTATGTAATCCTGACAGAGTGGAGCAGCAATTCCATGGTCCCACTGTGGCCCTGGCGTGAAAGGAGACCTTACCCTAAGCCATGGCTTATTACCTCTGTGGCCCTGCGGGTGTCTAGCAGGGAACTAGAGCCCACTAGAGCCATGAGCTGCCATAGAGATCCATGCCAAAGAAGGGAAATCAAAAAAGAAAAAGGGAGGTAAAGAAAACAGGAGAGACAGAGGGGGAAACAGCCATATGGAGGAGAGAAGACAAAGAGGTTCTCATGAACCTTGGGGGATGCTGGCCTGAGTTTAGAAGAGTGTTCCCTGTGGTCACTCCAATGGGCATGAGCCGCTTTCATGCTAACACATGCAGCAAAGCCAGAGAATCACCATTCGCTCACTCTGACTCTCCCAGGCCCAGGCCACAGCCAGCCAGCTGACAACGTGAACTTTCAGAAATGGGAAGGCCCCCAGGGAGCAATCGTGCCTCTCAGTGGGGGCACTACAGAAATGTGACATGGAATGGTTCTTTATTGGGCAGGGTGATCCTGGGCTCTGCAGGACATTCGCCATCCATCTCTGGCCCCCAGGCCCGAGCAGGAAGCTTCCTTGTTTATGGAGAAGGAAGAACCAAAAAACTTCCCCCTTCCACCGCATTTCCAACCCTGCTCTCCCAGGGCTGACACTGGGTGCAAACCCCTATGAACACTCCTCAGTAGAGAGCTGCAAGGGGCCGGAGGTCAGGGTTGAGAAGGGGTCGGTTTAAGTTCACAAAGGACCTTTGAAACATGGATCTCAACCTCTATCTCCCTTTCTCTTTAGGAGCCACATGAGGGAAAAAAAAACTTGACTGTTTCGTGTCGTGGGCACTTTAAACACTCCAAGGGGAGCCGAACAGGAGAAAGCACCCGTGGGTGGAAGCGTGGGGAGCCCGTTTCCCTCTTGAAACCTGGTCTCAGCTGACGCTAGTGCAGTCATCCCCACTTGCCCTCCCACTCAGCTGACTCTTGTCAACCCAGTGACACTGATCCTCCTTTCTGAAGGGATTATTTAGACAAGTGCAAAAATGGAGAGGAATTCAGGGCTGGAAGTAGCTCCAGCTGGAGGGAGGTGGTGGCGGGAGGTCTAATGCCACTAAAATTATCCACACACAGAGAGGCTGGACCCCACAGCTGATGGGCCTCTTGCCTCTTATGGTAATTTTCCACCCTTTGGGCTATTCCCAAGCTTCCTTATGACACCAAACACATTTAGAAATGACTCGATGGCCATATGTAACGCTAAAATAACAGCACAGGGGTGGAGTCACCAAACCCTTCCTAGGCCTGGCTGTCTTATAGGAGGTTCCTGGAGTTCGTGGAGCTATTGGTTCATAACTACATCTGTCACTTTCTCATTTCCTTGCCGAAAGCAAGGTTACCCGGAGAAAAGCCTATGTGGTGACGGCCATGGGTAGAAGCCGAGAAGCTGCTTTTCTCCAAACATTCTCTCCAAACAGCTCTAGGAACCCAGGGGTCCCGAGTTCTAGCATGTCACAATGGCGGGAGCTGGCGTCTGGACGGGGAGGCGGGGCTTGGAGCTCAGGTCTTCCGCAGCCCCTCCCTCTCACAACCCTTCCCCTCTCATCTGGACCGGGAGGCGGGGCTTGGAGCTTCGGACCTTCCGCAGCCCCTCCCTCCCTCTCATAGCCCTTCCCTTCTCCCTCACTCCTGCCCCCTCCTCCCTCTCCTCCTACACAGAAGCTCCCGAGATCCCTTCCCCAGCCCTGAAACTCAGAAGTCTAGGTTTAGGAGGAGCTGGGCAGAGAGTCTTCCCTCTTTGTAGACATCAATCCATTTAATCTTCAGCTGAAACTTCTGCCCTCCTGAGTGCCAGGAGAAAAAAAAGCAGCAGCAAGGGCTTCTGCCATGGGATTTGCTCATCCAAATTTGTCCACAGGCACCCATGAGCCCCTCCGGCTCCCTTATGGTCAAAGTGTTCCAATGCCACCTGGCCCTCGTTGTGGGGAAAAACCCCTAAAGATTCTGAGCCCAACGTTGGGAAGAACTTAGGGAGGACGACTCCTGGGAATCAGGGCACTGAGGGACAGGGGCATGAGTCTGGGTGCAGCCACTCTTCACTTTTTTGGAAAGTCTAAGATCTTGTGGAACCGTGAACTGTCACCTCTGTGCTCTTAGGCCTCTCCCCCTGGGGCTGGTCCCACTCTGGGGCTTGTGGAGGGAGGAAAGGATGGAAAAGCCTGTTCTGGTTCTTCCTTGGGCCTCCTCGGGGCCTTATCATCACTTCCTTTTGTCTCTTCTCGTTTTTCTTTACTGGCAGCACTCCAGCTACTGTTTCAAGTGTCACTTCTAAGTAGATGGCTCCGATCAACTTCCTCAAACCCCCGATGGGCATTTTCAGCAGCTCCCTCATGCCTCAGATGTACCTCAATTTCTACCATCCAAACTCAAATCTCCTCTTCCTCCACCTTTCTCAAACCACTACCACCTTCTGATATTTGACATCATGCTGTCTCCACAAATAGCTTCTAAGATCTTTCCCATCCCCGGGCAAGCACGGTAACTTTTCCTGGTTAAAACTTAACACACCTCTGAATGCAAAGTCCCTATGGTTCCAAGTACAATGGCTCTTCAAAACTAACAGCTGCCATTCTGGGCCTAATTCACTGCCAGGTAGAATGTTTTGGCTTTCACATGCCCTGGGCTCCAGCTCAACATGTGCTAAAGGTTGGGATCTCCTAAGGGAACGATTCAGTCTCCTTAGGCAGGAAGGGGAATAAATCAGAGGAGCAACTTGCTTCCTACTGCTGGGTCACTTCCACTGCATGTTCAATGACCCAACCCTCTGGAAGGCTTCCTCTGAGATGACTGCTCCTTTATGCAGTGACAGCAATTAACAGATATTTGAATCAGAGAGAGAGAGATAGGGTCAGGATCAAGGGTCAAGGGCAAAGGGGGCAGGCTTGGGGTGGTCAGAAGTTCACTATGAAAGGTCTGAGGCCCTCCTGCTCCCTACAAGGATGAACCCAGGCTGGAACCATTCCAACCTCCAACCTCTCTTGCTACCGGAGCCCCCAACCTCCCACTTCTTCTCTTCTCCCCTTCCCGACCCAGACACCAGCCACTGTAGCTGAGGCCCTCATGGCTATAAATGCTGAACCCTGGGACTGGCAGTGGGCCATGGAATGGGGACAAGTAAGGAATCTTCCTTGGAACTGAAGATACTTCATCCTCTTCTGTTTTTCTAAAAACAGAAATGCGTTCCTCCCCTATCAACCATTACCCTGAAGTCAGGGGACATGGATTCTTGTGCCAGTTCCCTCGCTGACCAGCTATAGGACTTAGTACAAGACAACAAACCCTTTTTGTGTTCTGGTTTCTTCATCTGAACATGAAAACTGTAAAGCATTTCCCATTTACTCTGTAGGATTGGTGTGACCATAATAATGGGACTGTGCAAAAGCAGTTCGCTCTCATTACATCTCCTAACTGGGTCTTTACAACAATCTCATCAGATAAACAGGATGAGAAAACTGGGGCTCCCTAAGGGTGAAGGGTTTGCCCGGCCGCAAGGCTAGCATGCAGCAGAGCTGGGCTTCAACTATGCTCCTATGCGCCCAGCCCCAGCATGGCAAGAGGCTCAGGTGACACGGAATGCTGCTATTATTTTTTCCTAGGATGATTATAGTTCAGACATTTGCCAGTGGATTAGCACTGGTTACTCTGGGCACCCTAAATGCCTCCAATCTATCATTTCTTAAGTGGGTCATTTTGACCTAAAAAGGTGTAGGAGAATCACTAACTTGGGGCTAAAACAGGAGAGGGTGGAGTTAGCCAAGAAGAGGACGAGCCCGTGGGTATTCCTGATGCCATCCTCTGCTGATGATGATCATATTTTCTGCTGGGCACACCTTTAGCAAAGTTCATAGATTCTAACAATCGCATCTTATGCCTAGGAAGACAGGCCCAAGCTCACACAGCTAGTAACTTAGCTATTCCAGCCCCCGATTTTCTAACTGTAAGTCCAGTCCTCCTTCCTTGCTGCCTGAATTTCAGGCTACTTTTCATCTCATCCTGTCTGGGGCTCATCCCTCCATTTGTGTGTACAACTGACAGTGAAACAGTGGCAATGGGGCTACGTGCATAGTGGATCTTTTTCTGTAGGTGTCCCTGCGTGACAGGGGCAGTCCTCTTGAAGATCACCATCTGGTTCAAATGCAAGGCTTGGAACACAGCTTTGCCCTCATGGGATAGGACAATGCCACAGATATGTGTTGGGGAAGAGGAAATATTACTCACGACTTGTCTCGCCTGCCGAGCCTTCTTGGGGGGCTTGCTTGTCTCCTTCTGGGGGACAGGGATTTTCCCCGGCTTCTCACCTGGGTTGGAGAGTGGGCACTTGCAGGTTTCAGGATCTGAAGGATAAATGAGGAATCAACAGCACTGCTTCCTAAAGGACCCCCACCCTCCTGTCTTCCCCCAGCCCAGCATTCCAGCCCCCATCCCATTCACGATGCCATGGTTTAGAAGCCCCGAGCAGGAAGACTTCCAAAGGAGCTGAGGTCGGATCGGAGACTGCCACATTCCTCGCCTATTTAGCATTACTAAGAATGAAGGCTGTCACTTCCCAGAGGGGGAAGTGGATGATCACATTGTCCCCGCTTTCCATGGCACAGAGAGCAGCAGAGCCCAATGCCGCTGCCTCCTGGGGCTCTGTTTGGTTGCTTGGCAAGTTTCTCTTTTCATGAAGGAAAAGTCCCATCTATGCTGCCCTAGAAACCAGCTTGTTCTTCCTCTGCCATCCCACATACATGACAGAGTGGGTTCAATCTATCAGGAATCTCCACTCCAGGTCCCACAGAGTGAAGATGACAAGTCTACAAATACTAAACATAACCAAGCCTGAAGTCGGCACAATCCCTTTCCCCTGTGGTGGCCAGTTGCACAGGCTTTCTCTTGTTGACTCCACAGCCCTGGAGGGACAAGGACACCGTATCACTTTGGAGGTGAAACTAGTAGAGGCAAAGAGGGCTTATGAGCCAATCTGGATAAGACCTGTATGGTGGATGCTTCCTCATTTGCTTTTGTGACACCAGGTTAAAATTTTACACTAGGCAGCACCTGTGGCTCATAGAGTAGGGTGCCGTTCCCATATACCGAAGGTGGCGGGTTCAAACCCGGCCTCAGCTGAACTGCAAAACAGGAAAATAGCCAGGCGTTGTGGCGGGCACCTGTAGTCCTAGCTACTAGGGAGGCTGAGGCAAGAGAATCGTCTAAGCCCAGGAGCTGGAGGTTGCTGTGAGCTGTGTGACGCCACAGCACTCTACTGAGGACGATAAAGTGAGACTCTGTCTCTAAAATAAATAAGTAAATAAATAAAATTTTATGCCAAAGGACTTTGCAACTTATAAGGCAAAACAGATATACTATGACCCTGAGATAGATAATAAAGCAGGGTGACCAAGTCATTCTGATTTTCCTGGGCCTTTCCGAGTCATAGTTCTGAAAGTGTCATGCCATGAGAAAGCTCTCAAGTTCCAGGCAAACTAGAATTGGTCACGCTATTATAAAGACAAAACAGAACAAAACTAGAGTTTCAGTATAAAATGACTAACATTTTAGATCTGATTTT
The DNA here is from genome assembly GCA_963574655.1 of Perodicticus potto. Lineage (NCBI taxonomy): Eukaryota > Metazoa > Chordata > Mammalia > Primates > Lorisidae > Perodicticus > Perodicticus potto. The sequence goes on from CAUYRH010026296.1 coordinate 15,229, forward strand.
ATAGAAAGAATTGCAGGTCAAGACACTGCTTTAACTGTAACATTTAAATTGATCTTAGCTGTTTTTTGAAGTAGTATGTGCAAAAAGAGACATTAACCTCAAGACTTTTTTGTTGTTGTTGCAGCTTTTGGCCAGGGCGGGGCTCGAACCCACCACCCTCGGTATGGGGCCAGCACTCTACTTCTTGAGCCACAGGCGCCACCCCAACCTCAAGACATTTTTGAGCATCCTTGAAAGATGAGGCCTGGAAAAAGAGAATAGGATAAGGGCTCTCTTGTGTCACTCATCTTCCCAGCACCTACCTTCATTCTCATGTCCCTGGCATATTTTTCCAGCTCCTTCCTTATGTCAGCCCTCAACATCTTTGAGACATTGAGGACCAGCTGCTTCCACTCAATGGGTTGGAAGCTATGAGGCTCATGGGGGACGTACAGCCCAATCTTGACCTTCTTGACTGTGTGCAGGTATTTCTTATAGGAGTCTTCAAAGTCAAAGATGAGGTCACTCAGAGTCCGAAAGGTTAATGGCTTGTCCATCAGCTCCGCCCTTCGGCTCATGCCCAGTGAGCCATAGCGGCCATTGCAATAAATCCCCAGCACAACATGGTGAAAGTAGTTTCCTGAGAAGTAGGTTTTAAAGCTGATGGGGAACCGCTCAATGGAAGGCTGTCCATTGGTTAAGTATCTTAGACAATCTGAGTCAAGGAAAAGAAAGAGGACTTGAAAATGCACAGAGCTTAGACTCCCAGGAAAGGGATGCACTTCACAGGGGTCAGGAAATCCACCCCTTGGTCTCTGAGCCAGCCCACGTCAAACTTTCCAGACTAATCCTTTTATAAAGGATTCACCTGATATCTACGACTACCCACTATATGGTACATACCAAAAACTAATATGAGACAAAGAGGAAAACATTTCATTTTCTTCAGTAGTTTCATAAATGTAAAACAAAAAAAAAAACAAGTCACTTTTTCCTCACTGAGTTTTCTACAGGGAATGAGAAGCTATTAAAGTATTTACTTATTTTTTACACAATTGGAATGACATGCTCAGACTGCATGTGCGGGGCTGACCAAGAATGGAAGGCCCCCGCAATGGTCCAGTTGAGAAAGGAAAACCAGAATCTAGGAGTGGAGATGAGAGAGGCAGACTGGTTGCTTATCTGGATGGCAGAGTCAGCGCGGGTCCCATCTGCATCCCGTCTGGTGCTTGCATTGGCGCTGGCCCACCCGTGCCAGCAGCCCTGGGTACCACCCAGAAAGCTGCCTCCAGTCCCCAACCCACTGAGTGTGACAGCTCTCTCCACTTACTGGCCTATTTGGATCTATCAACAGCCTCCTGGCACTACCTTGGTTTTGGCTCCTAAGCTCTACTGTGGTTCCAAGTAACCTCCCCATTGGGCAAGAGCCACCACATCCTCACACCCCCCGCAAAGCCCCACAACAGCCCTGGCGAGGCCATCATCACTCCCAGACCAGCTTCTCTGGAGAGGAATATTGGAAACTTAGGTTCACTCCTCTGCTGGAACCTTTGGTGATTCGAGTGTGTTCCTAAGGTAAGTAATAATCCAGGTGCCCACTGTGGTGCCTTCAGTGTGCTGAGTGCCCAGTGAATGGGTATAGTTTTCTACCGTCTGGGAATGTGTCTTCAGCATTTCTTCGTCCAATTCACTTGCCACACAGAATGACCTCCTTTTTTTTTGAGACAGGGTCTCACTCTGTCACATAGGTTATATTAGAAGTGGCATTATCACAGCCCACTGCAACCTCAAACTCCTAGGCTCAAATGATCCTCCCACTTCAGCCTCCCAAGTAAGTAACTGGGACTCCAGGCGTAGTCTAAGCACCACTACACCCAGCTACTTTTTGCATTTTTCATAGAGATCGGGTCTCGCTCTTGCTCAGGCTGGTCTCAAATTTCTAGCCTTAAGTGATCCTCCTGCTTTGGCCTCCTAAAGTGCTAGGATTACAAGTGTGAGCCACTGCCCCCAGCCAGAATGACCTTCTTATGCCAAAATTTGACATAGGTCACTCTTCTGCTGACGAGTTACATTGTCCCTCATCTTTTTTTTCTTTTTTTTGAGACAGAGCCTCAAGCTGTCACCCTGGATAGAGCGCTGTGGCATCACAGCTCACAGCAACCTCCAATTCCTGGACTCAAGCAAGTCCCCTGCCTCCGCCTCCCAAGTAGCTGGGACTACAGGCGCCCGCCACAACGCCTGGCCATTTTTTGGTTGCAGCTGTCATTGTTGTCTGGTGGGCCCAGGCTGGATTCGAACCCGCCAGCTCAGGTGTATGTGGCTGGCACCTTAACCCGCTGAGCCACAGGCACTGAGCCCCTCATCTTTTTTTTGAGACAGAGCCTCAAGCTGTCACCCTGGGTAGAGTGCTGTGGCATCACAGCTCACAGCAACCTCCAACTCCTGGGCTCAAGCAATTCTTCTGCCTCTGCCTCCCAAGTAGCTGGGACTTCAGGCACCTGCCAGAAGGCCTTGCTATTTTTGGTTGCAGCCGTCATTGTTGTTTTGTGGGCCTGGGCTGTATTCAAACCCGCCAGCTCAGGTGTATATGGCTGGTGCCTCAGCCACTTGAGCCACAGGCGCTGAGCCACCTGGAGAGATTTTTGGAGGACCCGTGAGTGGTAAGGATACTGCGGGGTTGCCCTCTCCACTCCTGAGGCTCACACAGATTGCACTGCACCCTGGAAGAGCCTCACTACTAGCCACTGCCTGTTCCTGGGTGTCACGCTTCCTCCAACCTTCCTCGCCGGTCTTAGACATCCTCACCACTCCCCCAAGCACCCCTGGCCCAAGAACTCCCATAGCCCTTGCTGCTTACCCATCCTTGGGACAGCAGAAGTTGTACTTCATGCCCTGATATCCCGCAGGCACAGCACAGTCCTGGTACACAGAAGGGCTTGCAGGAAGAATGAACCTTAGATTGTGAGGATGTATTTCCTTACGCTTAAAAGGACAGCACTCTGTGAGGGGCGACATCCAGGGACCCTGACAAGAAGGGTGCTGATAGAACCCAGTCCATAAGTCCCTAGCCCTGACACGGCCTTGTTTTCTGTCCTTAAGTTTACTCAGAAGCTTCTCTCTTTCTCCTGTTTACCTTCTCTTCACTTTGTCATGTGAGATTAAGTGGCAGTTAGGAAATGACATCCTCTGAGTCCTCTCACATAAATTCTTGCTTTTGGGGACAAGTTCTGTAGGGCTGGAGTAAGGGGATTCCTTAGCTGTTTCAACCAGTGTAACAAACACTTAGAGTGTCTCCTGCGCCAGACCGGCTGCTAGGTAGGGCTGTGGGGCCAAAGGCACAAAAGCAGCACTTCTCTGGAAGTCAGGTGGGAGACAAACTCAAAATGGACACAAAGCAATCAGTAGGAGGGTCCTCAAACAATTTCAACAGACTTCCAAGAGACTCAGCAATCCCATTTCTGGGTATATACCCAAATGGATGGAAAGCAGGGACTCCAACAGATGTTTGTACACCCATGTTGTTAGCAGCACTATTGGCAATAGCCAAAATGTGCAAACAACTTCAATGTCCAGCGGTGGATAAATGGATGAACAAGAGGTTGCATATACATACAACAGAATATTATTCAGCCTTAAAAAGGAAGGAAATCCTACAATATGCTATAATACAAATGAACCTTGAAAACGTTATGCTCAGTGAAACTGGCCAGACACAAAAGGACACACGTATGGTTTGACTTATCTGAGGTTCCAAGAGTTGTCCAATTCAGGAAGTAGAATGGTGGTTGCCAGGCTGGGAAGAGGAATTGGGGAATACTGTTTAATGGTACAGACTTTCAGTTGGGGGAGATGGAGACTTTCTGGAAATGGACAGTTGGCATGCTGCCCGGCATTATGAATGTACTTACGATCATTAAACTGTACACTTAAAGAAGGGTTACAGCTTTTCAGCCATGGTCGCCATCTTCCAGTAATTCACCAAAATGACAAACACAAAGGGAAAGAGGAGAGGCACCCGTTACATGTTCTCTAGGCCTTTTAGAAAACATGTTGTTCCTTTGGCCACATATATGTCCTACAAGAAAGGTGATATTGTAGACATCAAGAGAATGGGTACTGTTCAAAAAGGCATGCCACACAGATGTCACCATAGCAAAACTGGAAGAGTCTACAAGGTTACCCAGCATGCTGTTGGCATTGTTGTAAACAAACAAGTTAAGGGCAAGATTCTTGCCAAGAGGATTAATGTTCGTATTGAGCACATTAAGCACTCTAAGAGCCGAGATAGCTTCCTGAAATGTGTGAAGGAAAATAATCAGAAAAAGAAGGAAGCCAAAGAGAAAGGTACCTGGGTTCAACTAAAGTGCCAGCCTGCTCCACCCAGAGAAGCCCACTTTGTGAGAACCAACGGAAAGGAGCCCGAGCTCCTGGAACCCATTCCCTGTGAATTCATGGTATAATAGGCATATAACATAGCACACAGGAGTACCAGTGGACCCATGTTTTAGGTGCTGGAACCTATTTATTCCCCATGAACTCATCGCATAATAGGTGTATAGCATAGCACACAGGATAACCCCGGTAGACCCCATGTAACAGTGATACAAGGTGCTGGAACCTATTTCCCATGAATTCAAAAGTCAATCAACACTTCATCACATTCAATGGCAACTTGCCCCCTCCCCCCCCCCGCTGAGCTACTGGAACCTCTTCCCTATGAATTCATGACACGGTAGATAAAAATAATAGCCTACTGCTATTGTAAAAATGTTTCTTGTTTATTCAAAAAAAAAGCTTTACAATGAGCCGGGCATGGTGGCTCATGCCTATAATCCTAGCACTCTGGGAGGCCAAAGTACAAAGTGGGAGGATCGCTTGAGCTCAGGGGTTCAATACCAGTCTCAGCAAGAGCGAGACCCCATTTCTACTGAAAATAGAAAAATTATCCAGGTGTTGTGGTGAGTGCTTATACTCCCAGATACTTGGAAGGCTGAAGCAAGAAGATCACTTGAATCCAGGAGTTTGAGGATGCTGTGAGCTAGGTTAATTAGCCACAGCACTCTAGCTAACACAGTGAGAATGTCTTAACCACAAAAAAGGTTAAAATGGCAAAGTATATGTTATAAATATTTTACCACAATAAGGCTCGGCACCTGTGGCTCAACGGGCTAAGGCGCCAGCCACGTACACCTGAGCTGGCGGGTTCGAATCCAACCTGGACCCGCCAAACAACAATGGTGGCTGCAACCAAAAAAAAAAAAAAATGGCCGGGCGTTGTGGCGGGCGCCTGTAGTCCCAGCTACTTGGGAGGCGGAGGCAGGAGACTCACTTGAGCCCAGGAATTGGAAGTTGCTGTGAGCTGTGATGCCACGGCACTCTATCCAGGGTGACAGCTTGAGGCTCTGTCTCAAAAAAAAAAAAAAAAA